>JAAGEH010000343.1:2496236-2508540 GCA_011751065.1 Lasiurus cinereus | reverse complement strand
CCCCCCCCCCCCCCCCCCCCCCCGCCACATCATCACTCACCTGGATCAGTGCAATCACCATTCTGTCCCCCACTTCCACCCTTATTCCCCCTAACAACCAGAGGGCACCTGGGAGCCCGCAACTCAGGGTCCATCCCTGTGCTCAAGAACCCTCCATGGCTCCCAGCTCACTCAGGGCAAAAGAGCCCAAGTCCTCTCACATGGCCCTGAACACTCTGCCCTCGCTCCCCTCATTACCTTCTGCTGTCCTCACATACTCTGTTCCAGCCACATAGGCCTCCTCACGGCTCCTCAGCACTTCAGGGCTTTGCCTAGGCTGTTCCCTCTGACTGAACCGCCCTTCCACTCACACTTGGATGGGTGTTCAGTATTTTGACAGCCACACAGTGCCCCCTCACCTCCTTCAGATCTTTGTTCAAATGTCACCTCCTCACTGAGGCCTTCTCACCAACCTCCTCACAACTGCAGCCATCCCCAGGCGCCTTTCACCCGCTGTTCTCTCCCAAGCGCTGACCTCCTTCACTTGTTTCCGTCGTTCACTGTCTGCCTTCCTGCAGGGCACCTGCCTCTGCCATGGCTTCCACAGAGCCTCGGACTGTGGCTGGCGCTCAGGAATGGCTGCATAAATGAATGTCGAAGCCTGAATTTATTGCAGCTCTCTCTTTGACACTTTTAAACACCTCAATAATTTCTTTCCTTTTAAAAGATTTTTAAAAAAATTGATTTCTCAGAGAGGAAGGGAGAGGGATAGAGAGATAGAAACATTGATTCGCTGCCTTCCACGCACCCTCCACTGGGGAGTGAGCCCACAACTCGGTACCCTGACCAGGAGTAGAACTAGTGACCTCTGGTTCATGGTTGACACTCAGCCCCTGAGCCACACCAGCAGGAGTTCTTTCCATTTAAAAATTGTTTTCCTTGTTCTCTTCCTTCTTCTTCTTTTTTATTTATTTAAAAATATATATATATTGTTGATTTTCTACAGAGAGGAAGGGAGAGGGATAGAGAGTTAGAAACATCGATGAGAGAGAAACATTGATCAGCCGCCTCCTGCACACCCTTTACTGGGGATGTGCCCACAACCAAGGTACATGCCCCTGACCAGAATCAAACCTGGGACCTTTCAGTCTACAGGCTGACGCTCTATCCACTGAGCCAAACCGGTTTCGGCTTCTTCTTCTTTTTTAAATATATTTTTATTGATTTCAGAAAGGAAGGGAGAGAGAGATAGAAACATCAGTGATGAGAGAGAATCATTGATCAGCTGCCTGCTGCACACTCCCCGCTGGGGATTGAGCCTGCAACCTGGGCTTGTGCACTTGAGGAGAATCGAAACCGGGACCCTTCAGTTTGCAGGCCAATGCACTAGCCACTGAGCCAAACTGGCTAGGGTGTATTTTTTTGTTTTGTTTTGTTTTGTTTTGTTTTAACATAAAGAGCAGTCTCTTTGACCCATGGCTGGAACAGAGGCTGAGGCTTGGGCTCCCAGGGCCCTGGGAGTGCAGGCACAGCCCTGAGACTAGCGACCTTCTACATTTTTGTTCCTGGGGGCCTCACTCTCCTCACCCTCATCCCAACTCTGAGCCTTCAAGCAGGCAGGAAATTTAATATCACCCTCACCTGCCCCCACCAATGTTGGCTTTTTTTCTTTTTGCTGCTTTCCACTTATGGAGATGGCCCTGGGTTCCTTTTATGACAGTGGAGTAAGATTCCTTTCACATTAGTTCATTTAAGAATAAGAAAAAAGGGAAAAGCAAGTTGATGGAAGGAACAATCCGTGTTTCGCGGAGAGAGGGATGCGCGATGTTTGCGAGCTGCCAGTCAACCGCAGGCTGCAGGAGGCAAGGAGGGGCCGCGCGTGGGGGCCGCGTGTGCAGGCGTGACGCCGTCGCGACCCGGGAGGGCAGAGCGGGCCTCCGGAAAAGCAGCGTCACTTCTTTCTGAGTGGGCCACGGAGGGGCTCTTTCGGAGATCATTTCCTGTTGGCACCTCCGTATCTGGCGGGCGGTGGTGAGGGGGAGAGGGCGTGGGAGTCACGGGCTTTTCGTGGCCCTGATGCGGGTCTTGACGCTAAAGGATGAAGTTCCCTGGCGATGGCTCTTAGAGGTGCCTGCGCCGCGCTTGCCTCTTGCCCCCAGGATCAAACCCGGGGCCTTTCAGTCCGCAGGCTGATGCTCTACGCAGACTGATGTCTGACGCAGGACCGCCAGCCCGCCCGCCCGGCCGGCGTTGGCAGAGACTGTGCGCACGCGGAGCTTTCCTGGAAACAGAGCTGTTCAGGTCCCTGGACAAATGGCCAAGAAGCACGTGAAAACGCGCCCTGTGTCACTGACCGTCAGTGAAAGGCACAGCCAAACCACAATGAGATACTGTCACCGGAACCCAAAGGCGGCTGCTTGCCCCCAAACCGGTTAGACGGATGCTGGGGGACAATGAAAGGGCTTTATTATTTTTTAAATATGTTTTTATTGATTTCAGAGAGGAAGGGAGAGGGAGAGAGAGAAACATCAATGATGGGAGAGAATCACTGATGGGCCGCCTCCTGCACGCCCCACACTGGGGATCAAGCCCACAACTCGGGCCTGTGCCTTTGGCCGGAATCGAGCCCATGACCCCTCAGTCCACAGGCCAGCGCTCTATCCACTGAGCCAAACCAGCTAGGGCGGAAAAGAGTTTTATTCAAGTGCTGGTCACCTGAGGAGATGGGGGACTCTGGTCACAAAGCCGACCTCCTCACCTCAGTGCAGTCAGAGGTTTTTATGAGGAGGGAGAGGCAAAGCGGAACAAAGGAAACAGGGGGCAGGGCTGGAAAGGTCTCTACCTGCGGCCAGTGCGGTCCGTCACCCTGGTCTCTGTCATCCTGGCTCTACCTCATCCTGGTTCTAGCGCTGAAGATCAGCAAATCTCTGAAGGTGACTGAAGGTGGGAGTCTGTATCTTCTGAAGTTAGTTCCTAGGATTCTTTTATTTTGTGTGGTTTTTTAAAAATATATATTTTAAATTTACTTCAGAGAGGAAGGAAGAAGAGAGAGAGACAGAGAGAGAGTGAGTGAGAGAGAGAGAGAGAGAGAGAGAGAGAGAGACATCAATGATGAGAGAGAATCACTGATAGGCTGTCCCCTGCACATCCCCTACTGGGGATCGAGCCCACAACCAGAGCATGTGCCCTGACGGGAATCAAACCCGGGACCTTTCAGTCCGCAGACTGATGCTCTATCCACTGAGCCAAACTGGCGAGGACAGTTCCTAGGATTCTTATACAAACATGCTGATTATTTACAAGCTACATATTAATTAGAGTCAGCATTTCCAGAAACAACGTCAAAAGCATGGTGGGGTAGGTTACAATTCCCACTGTTACAACATCACCTCACTTTTATGAGGACGGCGACTATAAACAATCAGACAGAAAATCACAAGTGTTGGCGAGGATGGGAAGAAATTGGAGCCCTTGTGCACAGTTGCTGGGAATGTAAAATGGGACCGCTGCTGTAGAAACTGTACATAGTTCCTGAAAAAATTAAACATAGAATTCGCATGTGACCCAGCAATTCCACTTTTGGGTATACACCCAAAAGAATTGAAAGCAGGGACTCAAAGAGATAGTTATAGTTGCACACCCCTGTTCATAGCAGCATTACTCACACTAGCTAAAAAGTGGAAGCAGCCCAACTTTCCACTGACGGATGGACGGATGAATAAACAAAATGTGGTGTATATGTACAACGGAATATTATTCTGCCTTAAAAGGGAAGGAAAGTCTGACACATGCCCCAACGTGGACAAACCCTGAGGACATTATGCTGAGTGAAAGAAGTCAGTCACAAAGAGACAAATACTGCCTGATTTCATTCAAATGACATATGTGACCCATAGAAACAGAAAATGAAATGGTGGTTGCCAGGCATGGGAGGAGGGGCACAGGGAGTGAGTGGTTAGTGGGTGCAGAGTTTCAGTTTTTCAATGTTTTATTCTGGAGGTTGGTTGCACAACAATGGAAAGGTGCTTAACACTATTATACTGCACACTTAAAATTTTTTAAGTGTGCTTTTTACCCCTTAATTTTTTATTTAAAGGAAGGAAATTCCGATACATGCTACGACATGGATGACCTTTGAGGACTTTATGCTGGGTGAAAGAAACCAGTCATAGAGGGACAAATACTGTATGACTCCACTTTTATGAGGTCCCTAGAGGAGTCAAACTCATTGAGACTGGAAGTAGAATGGTGAGTGCCAGGGGCTGGGGGAGGAGGAGGAGGCGTTAGTATTTAATGGGGACAGAGTTCCTGTTTGTGAAGATGAGCAAGTTCTGGAAATGGATGGTGGTGATGGTTGCACAACAATGCTACTGAACTGTCCACTTCAAAAATGGTTAAGATGCTAGAACCGGTTTGGCTCAGTGGATAGAGCGTCGGCCTGCGGATTGAAAGGTCCCAGGTTCGATTCTGGTGAGGGCATGTACCTTGGTTACAGGCATATCCCCAGTAGGGGGCGTGCAGGAGGCAGCTGATCGATGTTTCTCTCTCATCTATGTTTCTAACTCTCTATCCCTCTCCCTTTCTCTCTGTGAAAAATCAATAAAATATATTTTTTTAAAAATGGTTAAGATGCCTGGCCGGCATGGCTCAGTGGTTGAGTGTTTGACTTAGGAAACAGGAGATCACAGTTCGATTCCCAGTTGCCATCTCGATCCCCAGTGTGGATCCTGCAGGAGGCAGCTGATGAATGATTCTCTCTCATCATTGATATATCTCTTTCTCCCTTTCCCTTGCTCTCTGAAACCAATAATTTTTTTTAAATGGTTAAGACGGTAAATTTTATATTACATATATTTCACCATACTCAAAAATAAAATTCAGGTCAGGGGATTAAAAGGGGCCACACAGTTTTCTTTTCCTTTTTGCCTAGACAGTAGCCAGGTGAGAAGGAAAATCTCTGATGCTTTAAAGCCCTAAGATTTGAGGTTTGCTTGTTACTAGAGCAGAACTGAGCCCACCCTGACTACTCAGATGCAGCAGCTGACACCTGAGTCCTCTTTGTGTGTGTCCATGGCCTCAACTGCAGGAAGCCGCCTATTGTCTTCACTAGCAGAAAGGTATGGACAGGGATCCCCGAAGGCTGGTGACCCTTAAAGCTCTGGCAAAGATCAGAGCTATGCACCCACTGTTTAGTAGAGACAATGGTAGCTGAAGCAACTTCCCCACCAGAAGTGTCTTGTAAATCCTTATTGCTAGGCTATCATGGAGCTATTACTGGAATTGCTTGCCTAAGGGATATGGGTGTATCCCAAATCTGAATACAAGGGATGGCAAGGCCAGAGCATAGCAGAGTCCTTCCTTGGGCTTCCTACTGGCCCCCAATTTTCAAATTATTATCTTGTCTTGTCTTTTTCATTTGCGAGAGGCCTCCTCCAGAGCCTGAACCCAAACCCTGAACCACACAGGACACTCCCACTCAATGGTGAATCCCAGGGCTGGGAATATGATGAGAAGTAGGGCACTTGCCTTGGGAGCAAAATTTAAAGGGCACCAAGGAACTCAATAGTCAAGATGACTATTATTCGAGTTCAGTGTTTTAAAAAATCAAAATTAATGCAAAACATGCATGATGATTGAAATAGCAAAATGTTAAATTAAGACAGGATCTGTCAAGCAATGTGCTGATACATTGTAGAACAGAGGCCCAGGGAACAATCAATCTTTGTGCCTCATTCGTCTCCCTCTCATCCCTGCTCTGGTGAACACCTGAGATGCTCTGCCTGGACTTTCTATGGCCCCTGGGGTCCCAGGTCAGAATGGATAGGGAGTTAGCATTTCTGGGAATGACCCTCCATCACTTTTGGTGGATCAGTACCCCAGCTCCCTCACTCCTCAGGGGTGTATCCTACGCACTGTCAGAGGTCCCTGGAGGGACACGGAGCCCCAGGTGCCCACCACAGAACTGTGCTTATTCAAACTCCGAATTTGCTGCCTACAGCTCACCATCCTTCTCCACTCATGCTTTCTAAGATTCCCTTCTTATAAAGAACCTGCGCTCAATCCTTGTCTCAGACTCTGCAGTCGGGGAAGCCAGTCCAAGACAGATGTATTTCAACCTAATCAGCTGCATTAATGATGTATTGCTGTGCAACAAATGGCCCCGAACATAAGTGCTGAAAATAACAGTTAAGATCTCAGTTTTTGTGGGTCAGGAGTGAGGTGTGGCTTCTCTAGGTTCTTTGCTTCAGAGTCTCTAATGGGCCAAAGAGTCAGCTGAGGGCTTGATGAGAGAGGATGCACTCCCAAGCACACACAGGTGTTGTTGGCAGGACTCAGTTCTTCAACGGCTGTTGGGAAGGCAGCTCTTAGCTCCTCACCACATGGACCTCCCCACAGCTAACCTTATATTGAAAGTCAGCCCTAGCCAGTTTGGCTCAGTGGATAGAGTGTCAGCCTGAAGACTAAAGGGTCCCGGATTCGATTCTGGTCAAGGGCACATGGCCGGGTTGCAGGCTCGATCCCCAGTAGAGGGCATGTACGAGGCAGCCGATCAATGATTCTCTCTCTCTCTCTCTCTCCTTCCTTCCTTCCTTCCTTCCTTTCTTTCTTTCTTTCTTTCTTTTTCTTATTGATTTTTTTACAGAGAGGAAGGGAGAGGGATAGAGTTAGAAACATCGATGAAAGAGACACCGATTCAGCTGCCTCCTGCACACCTCCTACTGGGGATGTGCCCGCAACCAAGCTACATGCCCTTGACTGGAATTGAACCTGGGACATTTCAGTCTGCAGGCCAACGATGCTCTATCCACTGAGCCAAACCAGTTAGGGCTCATCATGGATGTTTTATCTCTCTCTCTCCCTTCCTCTCTGAAATTAATTTAAAAAAATTATTATTAAAAAAAAAAGTGACACTCATCACCTTGGTCTTACTCTAATGTTAGAAGTGAGTTGTGAGGCCGTGCCCCCACTCAAGAGGAGGGGATTACACCCGGATGCCAGGAGGCAGGGATCCTGAGGGCTGTCTTGGAATCTGTCCGCTAATTCCCCTTTCTTAGTGTATGGTTCCATCACCAGCCCAGGTCCCAAGTGGAGTGTCATTCTTCTCCTTAAGGCATTCTTTGTTTTTTTTTACTTAAACATTTTTTATTAATTTCAGAGTGGAAGGGAGGAGAAATAGAAACATTAGTGATGAGAGAGAATCATTGATCATTGATTGGCTGCCTCTTACACGCCTCCTACTAGAGATTGAGCCCACAACCCAGGCAAGTGTCCTGACTGGGAAACACCTGTGACTTCCTGGTTCATAGATTGATGCTCAACCACTAAGCCATGCTGATTGGTCAAGGCACTCTAACCTTGCTCCAGATGGATCATCTAATCTCACCTCCTTCCTTTATTCTTGTATTGCCCTTCCTTTTCTTTTTGGAAGCTCAGGCCCACCTCAGGACCTTTGCACCTTCTGTTCCTTCTGCTGAGAACTCCCTTTCCCCCAGACATCTGCATGGCTTCTCCTTTAAGGTCTTTCACAGGCTGCTGTCCAGGTGTTGGCTGGGGCTGCAGTCTCATCTGAAGGCTGGAACAGGGAAACACCCACTTCCTTGCAGTTTTAGCTTTAACATGAACTCTGTAGCCCTGTCCAGTGTGGCTCAGTTGGTTGGGCATCAGTTTGATTCCAAGTCAGGACAAATACCCAGATTTCAGGCTGGATCACCGGTAGGGGGCATGTAGGAGGCAGCCAATGGATGTTTCTCTCCCTATCCTTTCCTCTCTCTCTAAAAATCAATAAAAAAATCTTAAAAAATAAAACTAAAAAAACTTCAACTCCTTAAATATGTATTTCTATTCCATTATTTAGTCGTGCCTAATAAAAAGTTAACACAGGGCTGGCCAGTGTGGCTCAGTGATTGAATGTTGACCCATGAACCAGGAGGTCACCAGTTCAATTCCCAGGCAGGGCACATGTGCTGGTTGTGGGCTTGATCCCCAATAAGAGGTGTGAGGAGGGTGGGGGCAGCCAGTCCATGTTTCTCTCTCATCAACGTTTCTATCTCTCTATTGCTCTCCCTTCTCCTCTCTCCAAAATCAATAAAGACATATACTAGTATATTAAAAAAAAAAAAAGAGTTAACTCAGCGGATTTGGGGTGCTCCAATCCTGCACCTTCCCAACGAAGGTCTGTCTGCCTGATGTCCTTGCCTTGCTCCTGGGAGGTCATCTTTAGGCCCTGGATTGTCCACCTGATAAGAGTGTCTTTGTACCTCAGACAGTAGACCACGTCAGAGAGTCAGGCTCACATGTGATTCATGGTGGAGGCTTTGGGCCACCGATATGATCAGCTTGTCCTCTGAAGGGACTGAGGTCAGCCACCTGCGAGGTCAGCCAGGCCCACCTGATAAACTCCAATAAAAACCCTGGACACGAAGGCTCAGGTGAGTGTCCCTGATTGGAAATACTCAGTGCCGGTTGTCCCACATCGTGGCTGAGTGAGTTGAGAGCTGGGATTGCACTGGGAAGGGACGCTGGAAGCTCATGCCTGAGTTCCACCCATGTACGCTGTCCTTTGCTGATTGCTTTAAACACATATGTATTTGAGTTCAGAGAGGAAAGGAGAGGGAGAGGGAGAGAGAAACATCAGTGAAGAGAGAGAATCATCAATCAGCTACCTCTGCACCGCCTGCTCCCCCAACCCCCACCACCACTGGAGATCGAGCCCACAACCTGGGCCTGTGCCCTTGACTGGAATCGAACCCAGGACCCTTCCGTCGGCAGACCGACGCTCTGTTCTACCCACTGAGCCAGACCAGTGAGGATGGCCCTTGGTGGATTTTAATCAGTATCCTTTCCCTGGAATAAACTGTGACCTGGAGTATAACAGCTCTTCTAGGTTATGGGAGTCCCAGTGAATCATTCACTCCTGACCCAAGCCCCCATCCCCAACCACCCTCTTTTGAGATCTTTATCGTCCTGTCACTGAATGTTATGTTCTTGCTCATTTGCTATTTCCTGTCTCTCTCCTCTGCATTGAACGGAACAGAAGGCTGGAACTCTGTCTGCGGCTCTCATGAGAGCAGAAGATCAGGGTCACCAGGGGTCCGGTCTAACTCTGCCACTATCTGGCAGTGTGGTCCTGGGTGAGCACCCTCACCTGTCTGTGCTCTAGTTCTCCTAACTGTGAAACGGGATGGAGAACACGAGTTCCTCTTTCCTAGGCCGTCAGGAGAGGGATGGGCCCAGAAAGGCTGCTACAAGCACTAGCTTCCAAGGGCTGGTCACTCTCCAGTAGCTGGAGCTCAGTTGAGGACAAATGAGTTAAGACAGCCCCTCTGAGGCCTTTGACATGGAGAGGCAGGAGGCAACCAGAGAAGCCCAGATGGCGGAGAGGAAGACAGGAGAAGAGCCAGAGACGCTGGACATCCGCCCTGTGGCTCTGGACTCACACAGGCCTGCCAGGGCTATTTGGGACTGCCCGGGAGCCAGGCCCATGGGGCCACTGGGAAGGAGGTCCTCGGGAGTGGCAGAGCTGGACAGCCAGGGAGAGGGTGGCGAAACACCAAATCCCACGGTCAGGGCTCCTAGGAGGAAATGTGTGGGAGGGCTGGGGGTGAGGGGGGTCAGAGCAGCTGGAGCCCTGGCTGTGGGCCGGCACTGGAGGTCCCCAAAGAAAGGCTGTGCTGGTGGCCGCCCGTCTGGCCTGGCCTGGGAGGATGCCGCCCTTCTGCTGGGCGCCCTGGACATGCTGCTGGGCTTCTGGACATAACCCTACCCACCCCCGAGGGAGGAATGTGCCCCATCCCCACCCCTGCTTCCAGCCTCTTCCACATAAGGCTTCCATGGGTGCTCATGCCATATGAGTTCAGGACAAAGGAATCAAAAGCACATGGTCTGAGTCTCCGGGGAGCATAAGTTTTGGAAATAACACTGAAAGGAAGAGAACAGAGCCAGAGGGGGAGTACTGGGTTGTGAACTTGAGAGGCAACGGGAGGAGGTGCCTGGCTCTGAGCAGGCTCCGCCCCTCTCTGTACCCACACTGCCAGAGCTCTCACATCAGGACCACGCCTTAGCTGGGGATGAGCCACTGTGGACCCATGTGCAACCTGGGCGTCTTCCTCTGCCTCTCTGGGCCTCAGTGTCCTTCCTAGTGGCCCAGATGCTCAGGTCTAAATACTAGAGGCAGCCCTAACCAGTTTGGCTCGGTGGATAGAGCATCAGCCTTCGGACTGAAAGGTCCCAGGTTTGATTCTGGTCAAGGACATGTACCTTGGTTGTGGGCACATTCCCAGTAGGGAGTGTGCAGGAGGCGGCTGATTGATGTTTTTCTCTCATCAATGTTTCTAGCTCTTTATCCCTCTGTAAAAAAATCTCTTTCAGCGTTGATATTTCTCTCTCTCTCTCTCTCTCTCTCTCTTTCTCTCCCTACCTCTCTGAAATCAATAAAAATATATATATTTAAAAATCCACCCTAAACATATTTCAAAAAATATGTTTTATTGATCTTGGAGCAAGCATGTCAAACTCTCAGTCCACAATGAATATTTTTGTGGCCCAGCCAATACAACGCTTTGTAAGAAATGTTTTAATAAACGTTTTGTAACTTAATTTTTACAATATTCTGTTACATATAATTATTAATAACGAACTACAACATTCACTAATGTCTGATGACTATAATCATGTTGCATTCATTTCCCTTATGCACTTTATGCGCAGGCACACCATTTCTCCCCACTAATACCAGCAGCGAATATTTTAGCAGTCGACTGCCATGTCATTAGTCTTGTACTGACTTGTTTGGTGTGCACAACAGGAAATATTTCACTTTTAGAGAACAAGAAAAATAGGTTTATTTGCACTGCGCTTATTAATTTGTGCAGTTATTCAGTCTCTGGCAAGCTAATGTTCAAGAAAAAAAATAATTTTTATTAAAATGTTCTATTATTTCATGTTAATGATTACTCATTTATTTCAGCCCTTTGTATTCAGCATGTCTCTATGGAAAGAAACCTATGTTTCTATGAAAATTGAAGCTTTCCTTTTTGTTTGTGGCCTACACCTTGTTTATTTGGCCTGTGTTAGCCTTTGAGTTTGACAAACTTGTTTTAGAGTGAGAAGAATGGAGAGGGAGATAGAAACATCAACGATGAGAGAGAATCATCAATTGGCTGTCCCCTGCACGCCCCCTACTGGAGATAGATCTGGAAACCCAGGCATGTGCCTTGACTGTGAATCAAACCATAACCTCCTGGTTCATGGGAGCCACATTGGCCAGGCATGAATCCACCACTTTTCACCTCCTCCATGACCTCACCCTGGACCAGCCCCATTATCTCTCACTTGGACCTGGGTAGTCACCTCTGCCTTGATATCTCAGCTCCCACTCCACCTCCCCTAGAAGCTGTTCCCCCAACAGGAGCCAGAGGGCAACCTCTGCTCAAGAACACTTGGAGGCTCCCACCTCACTCAGAACTAAAGTCGAAGTCCTCCTCAGGACCCACAAGGCTCTGCATGTCCTGCCCTGGCCCTCCCTGCCTTTATCTCCTTCCCCGTCCCCTCGCTATTTCCTCCAGCCCCACTGGCTTCCTACTGATCCTGGCACACTCTCACGCTCTCCCCCGCCCCTGCCCCCGCCCTGCCTCTGCACTTGTGGTTTCCTTTGCCTGGTTCCCTCTTCCCCTAGATCTCTACGTGGCTCTCTGCTCCCCTCCCTCAGGTCTTTACTCAATGTCATCTCCTAAGGGAGCCTTCCCTCCTCCCCTGACACCAACTAAAAACTGCACCCTCCTGTGCCTACTTTATTTTTCATTTTTTTTAATATACTGTATATTTGTATTGGTTTCAGAGAGGAGGGGAGAGATAGAAGTTGAAGTGACACCAGTCATCTTTTTCTTGTGGGGAAATCTTCCACTATTTCACAATGAAGTTGGATATTCTCTATGGGCTTTTTGGTACCTACCTTATATCAGAGTTTAGAAGTTCCCTTCTACCTTGCTTAAAGAGTTGTAAACATGAATGGACGTTGCATTGTATTATTGAATTTTGGGAGCTCTTTATATATCGTGGATACAAGACCTTTATCAGATATGTGATTTGTCTTTTCATTTTCCTGATGTCTTTCCAAGAGCACAAGTGTTCATTGTGATTGTGCTTTGGTGACAAATCTAAGAAATCCTCACCTACATCCAGGTTACAAAGATCTTGTATGTTTTCTCCTCGGAGTTTTATAGTTTTAGGTTTTACATTTAGTTACTTTTTGTGTAGGATGTGAAGTAATGTCTATGTGCTTCTTTCTTTCTTTCTTTCTTTCTTTCTTTCTTTCTTTCTTTCTTTC
>JAAGEH010000343.1:2459607-2496226 GCA_011751065.1 Lasiurus cinereus | reverse complement strand
TTCTTTCTTTCTTTCTTTCTTTCTTTCTTTCTTTCTTTCTTTCTTTCTTCCCGTGCCTCTCCTATTCGTAGGGAAATTTGGAGGAGGTTATGACTGTTTCTGGTAGCGGTAACAGCTGGCACGGGCTCCCAGGGCTGTAATTCTCCCACCATGGCCAGGGCAGGGCTGCAGGAGAGAAAACCATAGGAGCCTGTCCAAACAGGACGTTGCCCAACCCTCGGGGCTGAAATCCAACCTCCAGGGTCCTTATCAGCATTTCCATCGCAGCTCTGGCCTCAGGGCCTGCCACCCCAACCCTTCCCCTTCCTATGCCTAGCAGGACAGAGCTAGGTGCCAGTGAAGCCCCACCCCACTCTGCTCCTTCCCCAAGGGGCAGCCCCTGCCTCTGCAGCCTTTCCTGCCTGGGTCTGGGGTCTGGGGTCTGGGTGACCCAGCTTCTCATTTTTGCTCCATCCCCCACTAGATCAGGCCTCCCCCTGTGCCCTGAGCCACACCTGTTCCCACCAACTTAGAAAGGGCAGAGAGCAAACATCTGCAGCCGCCCTGCCCAAGTGTGTCCTGGATTGGAATAGGGCTGGGGGCTCCTTGTCTCCTGGTGGGGAGGGGTGCAACCCAGGTGGCCTCCCAGTCCCTGACCCCACCTGTTTCTCTTCCCGTGGATGGTGGGAAAAGGCAACAAACCAAACCACAGATGGCAGGCTTGTGGAGACCATAGAGACTAGAGGCCCAGTCTCTGGCCAAGGACAGCTCACTTGGAGGCCAAATCTAGTTGTGGTTACATAAAAATACATAAAAATCTCTCTGTGTGTAGATGTTTTGTTGTCTGACCATCAGTCTGACCTTCTATTCTTCCTGTGAATGCCTGAATCAGGTCAGACCCCATCTCTCTTCTGCTCAGAACTCTCTGTGACTCCCACCTCAACCGGGGAAGACCCAAAGTCCTCCCCAAGGCCCATAGGCCCCGTCACCTCTGTGCCTCACCTCCTCCTCTCCCCTTCATTCCCTGCCCCAGCCTCCGGCCTCCTCACCGATCCCCAAACACACCAGCCACAGTCTAGCCTCAGAGCCTTTGCACTGACTGTTCCCTGTGCTTAGAATGCCCTTTCCCAGATATTTTCATTCCTTTCGCTTCAAGTCTTGGCTCAGATACCTCCTCCTATTTAAAATCTCGGCTCCTGCCCTAGCTGAACAGTGGTTACAGCTTCAGCATGTGGACCAAAGAGTTGTGGGTACAATTCCAGGTCAAGGAATTCGCCAGCTCCGGTAGGGATGCATGTGGGAGGCAACTAATCGGTGTTTCTCTCTCTTTCTCTCATCCACCCCACGGCCTCCCTTTTCTACCCTATCTAGAAATCAATGGAAAAAAATATCCTTGAGTGAGGATTAAAATATAATAATAGTAAATTATTAAAAATAAAATCTCTGCTCCCTTCCCCAGCCATCCCCATCCTTTCCCCCTGCTTTAATCTTTGGTACAGCATGTCACTTTCTAATATCACTGTAATTCACATCATTATCTAGAGTGTCAGCCCCACAGGAACTACTGTATCCCCAGCACCTAAACCAGGGCCGGGCACACAGTCAAGCTTACTGAACATTTGTTGAATGAATTGTCTTTCCTCCCTCCCACCTTTTATCCTTTAGGTGGCTGGCTCTACCTCAAGCACCAGGAGTGGTCACATGACCCAGGCCTGGCCAATAGGCACATTCCGTCCCTTCTGGTCACAGTGATTGGTTCCTAAATGACATGCCAGTCTGTCCAATGAGGGGTAGCCCTGAGGTTTTTGCTAGAGTGGTTGGCCAAGTGGTTTTCTTGTTTTTCTCTGGAGTTTCTGACAAAACAGAAGCCAGGGATTGCTAAAGTCTTTTCATCCCCATGGGAGCTGGCTGCCTGGGCATGAAGCTGCCCACGGGGGAGGGGAGAGGTTATGTGTTTGATCCCTGCATCCAGCTATGCCTAAAGTCTACATGAAATAATACATTCTTTTTTCCTTTTTTTTTTTAAAAAAAAAAGTTATTGATTTTTTACATAGAAGAAGGGAGAGGGACAGAGTTAGAAACATTGATCAGCTGCCTCCTGCACTCCCCCTACTGGGGATGTGCCAGCAACCAAGGTACATGCCCTTGACTGGAATCGAACCTGGGACCTTTCAGCCCGAAGGCCGACGCTCTATCCACTGAGCCAAACCGGTTTCGGCTCTTTTTTCCTTTTTTAGTCAGTTTGGGCTTGGATTTTTAATTGCAACTAAAATAGACCGTGACCAATTCCTCCTTCTTTCCTCCCCTCTCTCTCTCCTTTCTTTCCTCTTTCCTTTCTACCCTTCTAACACTAACTTAATCCTATCCCATCCTGGCCTGAACCACCATCCCCTGACACACAGCCAAACCAAAACTGTACTGTTTACCTTCCTGCTGAACAGTTCTCCGCCCATCACTGCCTCCCAAGCCTCCCCAGGCCTACCTCTGCCCCATGCCTGGCCTGTGGGACGCTCCCAAATGTGAATATGAATCCAAGCTCTCCCACTAGAGGGCTCTGTGCCCTCCATAAGTGACTCCATCTCTCTGGGCCCGTTTCCTTTTTTTAATATATATATTTTTATTGATTTCAGAGAGGAAGGGAAAAGGAGAGAGAGAGAGAGAGAAACATCAATGATGATAGAGAATCATTCATGGGCTGCCTCCTACACATCCCCTGCTGGGGATCAAGCCTGCAACTTGGGCTTTTGCTCTGACCTGGAATCGTCGAACCTGTGACCTCCTCGTTCATAGGACAATGCTCAACCACTGGGCTAAGCCCCAGTTTCTCCATCTGTAAAATGGGAGCATTAGATCCTCGCCCCAGTTCCCAGGTCTGCCTCCTCTCTGCCTCTTCTGTCAGTAGTCCCCTGAGCTACATGCTTGCCTGCCCTGTCTTCTTATTGTCATCAAGCTCTGCTCAGGAACCCTGAGTCCATCATGTGACCTACAGAAGCAGGTCTCACTACATCTCGGCCTCTGGGACTACCTCAGTCAGGGCGCAGGACCCCAAGGGCACTGTTGACATCACCCCCATTTCACAGATGAGGAAAATGAGCACCAGGTCACTTTGCCAGGATCTAAACAAGGCTGGGTTTGCTCAGAGGGCTAAATGCAGGATGGGATGGAGAATTCCCAGGGAGGGAATGGTTTCTGGGGAGTCACGATAGTCAGAGCTTTGTGGGGATGACCTGTTAGGGCCAGAGGTCCCAGACTCAGCACCATTTAGGGGAAGAAAGCCAGGCAGGGGGAATTGCAAGGGCAAAGGACCTGAAGTGGGAACCAGCAAAGGGGTGAGGAGGAGAGCAGGGGGATCAGGACCCAATACTGGCATTGTTATAAGCCCGGGCAGAGGGCACCAGGAGGAACTGGTGGCTGGAGGGGCAGCGTGAGCTCCCACTGAGGGCTGTCACCATGGAACCCATCAGGGCCTCCTCTCTGTGAAGACAGCTAATCTTGGCTTGCCTCATTCATTTCAGCTCTGGCCCCATTTAACAGATGGGGAAACGGAGGCTCCATACAGGCCCCTCCTGGGTCAGAATCATCAGCTTTTCTAGGCCTTGCTGCCCCCTCCTCCCCGCAAGTAAAACAGGATCTTAGGAGCCCTGGGCCCAACTTGGAGGTCACTTTGAAACCAGACAACAAATGGGTCCCGGCTGCCTGTCACCATTTGAGCCAAGAAAGCAGAGACAGTGTTGAATCACGTATGAGCATCTATTCCAATAATGCCGGCGGTATGGGAGAGCAGCAGGTCAGCCACACCCCACCTAAGCCAGCTGCTTATATGGGGCAGGACGAAGATTCCATGAAGAAGTAGGCAAAAAGAATAAGAAAGGATATGCAGCCCTAGCTGGTTTGGCTCAGTGGACAGAGCACAGGCCTGCGGACTAAAAGGACCCGGGCGCGATTCTGGTCAAGGGCACGTGCCTGGGTTGTGGGCTCGATTCCCAGTGAGGGACATGTCGAAGGCAGCCAACCAATGATTCTCTCTCATCATTGATGTTTCTCTCTCTCTCTCCCTCTCCCTTCCTCTCTGAACTCAACAAAAAAGTTAAAAAAGAAACAAAAAAAGAAAGGATATGCAAAATGAAAAAAAAATGAATATTACAAGGGGGGAAAGTAAGCAAAAGGAATCAAAATGGGTATAATGGTCACAGATTACAGGCAATGCATGCTGAAGGCTTGCAGTGAGCAGGTGCCTCCGAGACTCCATTGTTTCGGCTGCAAGATGGTTAATCTTTCCATGGTATGAGGCAGTTCTCAAGTAAGGAAGATGGAGGAGCATTTCCAGGTTAACTCCCAGGTCTCAGGGGTACAACTCCCAGCCAGGTTAGAAAGTGCTTTCTTTCATCAGAGCAAAGCAATAACAGTTAACAGAGCATGATTAATGGTTTTTCTAACTATTCTATTTCTCCTCCCCTCCCCTAACTACTTGGGGTCCTCAAAACCAGCCCTAAGCCACCTCATCCAGGAATTCTTGCTGTCCCTTCTCCCCCCAAGTAAAATAGGAACTTAGGTGCCCTGGCCAGAGATCTCCCTCCTCTGAATTCAGCCCTGCCTGTGTTAGGCCCAGAAAGTGGGTTTTTTGCAGGCAGAATGGTGGTTTGGGGTCTTCTTGACTCTGTCTGGCCTACCACATACCTCTGTGCAGGGA
Source organism: Lasiurus cinereus (assembly GCA_011751065.1). Taxonomy (NCBI): domain Eukaryota; kingdom Metazoa; phylum Chordata; class Mammalia; order Chiroptera; family Vespertilionidae; genus Lasiurus; species Lasiurus cinereus. The sequence goes on along the minus strand of JAAGEH010000343.1, from coordinate 2,491,557 downwards.
AACTAAGAAGATGGGGGTGGGAGACTTTTAGGAGGGGAAATATTTTGGTTCTCAGAAGGCTCAAGAATTGCCTGATTCCCAGCAGATTAGGAGTAATTAACCCTTCAAGAGGCAGTAATTAAGTCTGTGCCTCTAAAACCATAATTAGAAGCTCCAGGAGACCCCACACCCTCCCCGAGAACCAGGCAGTCCCCAAAGCTGAGGCAGCAGGGACTGGGGAGAGGGCTCTGTTCCCGCCTCAGGGCTGAGGGAGATCCACATGTCCCTCAGGTTCCCCCCTCCTCCTCCCCGACTCCCAGTTTCACCCCCCCCCCCGCCCCTGCTAGGCAGGCTCCCAGGGAACAGCATTCGTGGGACCCAAGGACTTGGCCCCACAGTCCCCTTTGGGTTGCCAGACCACACCAGGGCACTTGGCTCTTGTGGGGATGAAGGCGGAGATTGGGCTGGTTTCGGGTCTGGGTCCTGGGGCTGGTAATAATTCTTGAGGGCTTTTCTCTCTAGCCAAAGGCAGCTGAAGCAGAGACCCTGCCTCGAATGAGGTGAGGACACCAGGGACACAGGATGGCTACAGGAGGACCAGAGCAGCCCTGGGTGGGAGGGGGCTCACAGAGGACAGCGGATGCCCTCTGTGGGACCGCTCACCGCAGCACGGCACTGTGGTTCCTGGCTCTCCCAGAGGGACTGAAGGGAGGATTGCCAGCGGAGCCAACCGCCTGCCCCAGTGCTCATGGAGTGCCTGGTGTGGGCAGCTGGTACACACGGAACCGTGGACATGCAGGGCCGGCCACACAGCTACCTGCTTTGCCCTCTCCCACAGTCATCCCCCACGGAACTGTTTCGGGTCAAATCCCGTCCCCCCAGCCCCAGGCCAGCTAACTCCCCACTGCTCATGCCCTTCAGTGGTGTCATTACCATCCACGGCACCAGAGGCAAAGGCCGGGACCACGAGATGGGGACCACGAGATGGGCAATCGGCTGGGCTGTTCTCTGCGAGGGAGGCCTGGTGGGGGCTGCTGTGGTGGGTGGGGCGGGTGTGGCTGGAGGGTATCGGTGTGGAGCTGGGTGGTGATGAGGGCTTTCTGGTCACCGTGAGGTTTATTCCTCTCCCTCAGAAGGTGGGGCTGGATCTGTCTCCAAAAGGAGCCTTGACGTCCCGCCCACCTTTCCGGCCATCTCTCAGCTCTGACCAGCCCGCCCTCCTTCCTTGTTGTCCAATGCCCCAAGCTCCTTTCTGCCCTGGGAGCTTTGCCCTCGCTGTGCCCTCCACTGGGTCCCAGGCCCCTCTCTTGACATGGCTGGGGCCATATCTCCCTTCAGCTGCGAGGCAAACATGGTGCCCTGGGAGAGCCCTCCCCCCCTTATCCCCAGCAGGTGCCTCTCCTGCCACACCCCTCCGTTTATTGTCTCCTTTGAAACATTTGTCCCCCCCCCCCCCCCCGGCTCCAGGGTTGTTTGTCGTTTCCTCGCTTGTCTTCTCCCAGACTGTAAACTCCAGAAGGGCAGGGAGGTTTACCTGCTGTGTTCCTCTTGTGTTCTTCCGAACCCAGAACAGAGCCTGGTACACAGTAGGTGTTCAGTTACATGTTTGCTGGGAGTGGTGGAGGATAAATGGACGAGGTTAGCATGAAAAGACGGCTGGGAAAAGGGCAAGAGAATTATTTCGTGGGTGTGGGCTGTATTGTACACTGATGCGTCCTCCCACCTCCGCCCCCAGGCCTCGAGGAGAAGGAAAATGCCCTCAGCGACCGACTTTCTCAGGAATCGCACGCACCTTCCCCCAGTGGCCCACAGGTGGCGCTCCTTCCTCGCGCTGCAGCGTCGGGAAGCAGAGGTGGAAAAAGCCAAGCGTTTGGGAGGTGGGGGTTCCCAGGTTCCCCAATCCAGATTTAGCCTCCTCCCCTTTCTGCCTCTTGGGGTCAGGCCCGAATGTGGACGCCAGACCCTGGAACCCCCGCCTCGGATCCCAGCTCCTGGGGTCTGAGAGGCACAGGGATGGAAGCTGCGGGTGGAGGGGAGCTGAGCGTTCCGGATCTCTGCCCCTCACAAGCTCCTGCTCCCCCAAAACTAGTTAAGAGGCTGGAGCCTGCGGAAGTGGGCGGGGGAGCGGGGATGAGGCGGGAGGAAAGCTCCTACTATGCGCATGTCCCACTTTTAGAGCTAGGCAGGAGGCAGGGTCCTTACTGAGCCCTCGGAATATGAATAGGTAAAACCCCCATTTTACAGATGGGGAAACTGAGGCTCGGGGGTAGGCTACATGGTGAGGCCAGCTTCACAGAACCAAAAAATGGTAAGACTGGGGTTGGAGCCCCAGATTGTCCACTGCCAGGAACAGCCAGTTTAAAGACATTTAAAGGTGGATCTTTTAGTTACCCACATCCCTCCGGAGAGCTAGACTTCTGTGCCCTCCTTCCTTCAGCCCCCAGGGCAGGCATGCCCTTCCAGCCCACTGCCTCCGCCTCCGCCCATGTGCATGGGGTGGGCGGCATCTGGGTTTCTGGCTGGGTCCTGGCAGACACGTGCCTCTCTGAGCCTGTTTCCTCCTCTGGAAAGTGGGTTTAGTGGTCGTGAAGGATGTCTCCAGCTGGCGGTGAGGACTGAAGGAGTTACAGCCACCAAAGCCCTACAAGCAGAGCCTGGCACACACGGGCAGCAGCCAGACGGTGGGTCCCCTCCCTTCCCCGTGTGAAGGCCTGGCGCAGAGTGTACCTGTGGTCTGAGGCCACCTGGGAACCCCATGCGCGTCTGTGTTTGAGGTGCCCCTCAGCTGCTTCCCTGTGGAGGTCAGCGCCTGTGCCCGGGTGTCCTGGCAGCCGGTTCCCATAGACCAGGGCTCACCACCTCAGCACTCCGGAAGGGGACCTGGTCACTCTCTGCTGTGGGGGTGTTCTGGGCCTTGCACCCCTGGCCTCCACACAATAGATGCGAGTGACACCCCCATGGCTCCGCTGTGACAGCCCCACTTGCCTGCAGACTTTGCCAAAAGTCCCCTGAGGAGCAAGATCGCCCACGTTGAAACCCACTGCTGAACCCCCTTCCATTGTGCTGGTGCACGGGTCAGGGCACACTGGTGAACTTCTGCCCTGGTGCCTGGGCTTTGATTCCTCCAGCAGCCGACCCAGACACGAGGCTCACAGGGCACCTGGCTTATCTGGGAGACGCAACGGTCTGAATGTGAATGTGCGTGTCCCTCTCAAATTCTTATGTTGAAACCCTACCCCCAGCGTAATCGTGTGAGGAAGTGGGGCCTTTGGGAGCTGATGAGGTGATGAGGGATTAGCCCCCTGTCAAAGCGAACCCAGAGGGCTCCCTTGTCCTTTCCGCCATGTGAGGACACAGCAAGAACGGGGCCATCTATGCACTTGGAAGTGGGCCCGCACCACAAACCCTGCCGTGATCTTGGACTTCCAGCCCCCAGATCTTTCAGAAATAAATGTCTGTTGTTCATAAGCCACCCAGTCTATGGTATTTTTGCTGTAGCAGCCAAAGCTGACTAAGACAGGAGATGTTCGCAGGGAACCTGGGGAGGGGGCAAGAAGGGAGACAGGCTGAGTCCCCGGGGGGCCTCTGGGATTCTGTGTGGCCCATGCACTGTCCAGGAGAGGCAGCCACTACGTCCCTCCCACCTTCGGCCGAGGGCTGCTCTTGGGCGTTCATTCTTGAACCTGTGACTCCTGGCCGTGTGCACTGCTGTGCCCGGGGCCCAGATGACTGGCTTTGCAGCATCTGTGCCAGAGGTGTGGGGGTGGGGGGTGGTCATTCCTGGGTGTCTCCGGGCTGTCTAAACAAGACTGTAGGAGCCCACCCCGAGTTCTGCAGCCGGCTGTGTGTGCATGGAGTGTGTGCCAGTGTGTGTTTATCTGCCGTGCATGTGTTTGCGTCTGTATTTATCTGGCGCGAGTGTGCTGTCTTTGTTTTCCCTTCTGCTCCGTCTCCGAGAATGTGGGGCAAACTTCTGTTTTTAATCAGGGGCCAGGGAACTGTCTCCTCGTTGCCACGGTAGCAGCAGTGCTGTTAGGCTGGCGGGGAATGACCTTTCTGAGCCTTCCATGACACTGGGCTGGAGGTGCCTTGTCCGGGAAGAGCAGCAACAGGGAGGTGCCCTGAGTGCAAAGAGGGAAACCGAGGCACGTGGCTGCAGGAGGCCCCTGGGGCAGCCAGGGAAAGGGAGTTAGCACCTGCTGGGAAATTATGATGTGTAAAGCATCTGACATGCGTAAAAGCTTGGTGAAGCCTCTTACACATAGAAGACAATAAATTCTCACCCCCATTTACAGATGAGAAAACGGAGGCTCTGGGGGCGGGGGGTGGGGGGATGACCCAGAGCTCCTGTGAGGCCGGAGCTTGTCAGGTTTCCAAGGCTTGACCCCTTGTTCCTTCAAATGTCAACCACTCGGGGGCTACTTGGTCCTCCTCAGTGCCTCAGTTTCCCCTTCTGGTCATCGTGAGGCCTTCCCTGCTAGCCAGCCTGAAGGATGCTGAATAATCCATGGTGCCCTGCAAGGTGCCAGCTTTCTCACACTTTCCTTCCTCCCTTGCTCCAGGCCCAGGGGCCTGGCTGGCTGTGTCATCATAGACGTTAATTAGTGTTAATTAATAACCCCTGTGGGGTGGGGGTGTGGCCTGTGGATCCCCAAGCTCTGAGACCGAGAGGCTGGCTTGGGTCCCTGGTGTGTAGTGGCTGGAGCCTGGGGACAGGCAAGGGCAGGAGGGAGATCAGGGCCCATGGATGGCACCAGCTGGAAGGCATTCACGATCCAAGTCGCCCCCGGGCCCAAATCCAGGCCTGTGTCTTCCTGTGTCTTCAGAACCTCATCCGGGCTGGAGGAAACCTTCACCCCTTTATCTGGGAGATGGAGCCTGCAATCCTCGCAAGGTCACACGTCCGGCTCAGACCCGCATTCTGCCACCTCTGTGACCTGAGGTATGTTGCGTGCCCTCTCCTGGCCTCGGTCTCTCCATCTATGACGTGAGGGTAATGTCTGTCTTGCAGGGTTGTCGGAAAATATTAACAACTTGTGCATTTCACGGCACGTACACACTGTCCCCACGGAAGTCAGTAACCAGGAGCCAAAGCTGTGACTAAAGGCCGCTGGGGCCAGCTCTGGTGCTTGCCAACCGAGTGACCTGAAAATAGGCATTTGGTGTCCTGGGTATCGGTTTTCTCATCTATAAAATGGGGCTAACACAGTACAAACTTCATGGGGTTGTTGTAAAAATTAAACAAAACATACCCCTGAAATGCTTAGGACAGTGCTGGGCATGTTACATGTGCACATATAACACGAAATCAAGGGTGAAAAGAAACAGCTGCGATTGGGCTAATGCTTAGCTCAATCAGATCAGAGAATGTCCCATCCTAGCAGAAATGCCCCCAAGAATTTCTCTCAACTGTGGGCTGAAGCTGCCCAGTGATGCTGCTGCTGCAGTCTAGTAGCATCTGTTCCAGGGAGACCTGCAGAAGCTTTCTTAGACCACCCTGAACCGAACCCCAAAGCCTGTGGGGGCTGGGAAATCCAGGATGCAGCCATCTGGGAGGTGAGCACAGGAAAAGTGGGCAGGGGAGCAAGGAAGGGAAGGGCGGGTGTTGGGCGGAGGAGTGTTCATGAGTGAGTCTCCACAGCGGGCTCGGTGCTGCTGGCGAACGCTGAGACAGAGTAGAACACACCTCCCAGAGTTTTCTACGGGGGCGAGGGAGCTGGGGTACTTATCCACCGTCCCTCCCCCCATGTGCCCACCTCCACCCCATCAGTCATAGGGCCAGGGCTGCTCCTGCAGTGGGTTTGCTCTCCGGCATTTTCTGTCCACCCTGGGGCTGGTCCCGGCGGGGAGGGGCTGGTGGCTGGAAGCCATGGGGTCATGGTGCCCAGGAGTGCCGTGGGGATATGGGTGGGCACTGACTTTCTGGGGAATACGATAAACAGAATAACTAAGTCCCAGGGCATGTTTGAAGGAGTAGCTGTTGGAGAAAAATAGGGAGATTAGAATAGGGCAGAGCTAAGGCGATGGTGCTGTGGGCGAAGGTTGCTAACACCTCTCAGCACCCAGTAGGCAACTAATAAATGTTCTGTGCTTCTCTCTAGTCCTCGGAGAGACAGCAAGAGAGGGAAGCCAGTGTGAAATAGATGCCTGGGCAGGGCGGAAGGGAGAGAGGGGGGAGGGAGGGAGGGAGAGGCGGTAATGATGTGAAAAGTAATCGGCCCTTCTCTCTGGGAGGCGGTGAAACTCTAATTAGAATGAAAATGTGGTTTAATGAGGATGAAAACGGTAATTGTGCCGGGCAGCTCAGTCCCTGCTGCCACTTTCCCAGGGGGCCCCTTCTGGGTCTCTGAGGGGTTGGGGCAGAAGCATGGGTAAGAAGAACTTGGGGCTGGGGAGGATATTGTTGGGCCTCAGTTTCCCTCCAGAGGGTCTTCCCAGGTGCCCTGCAGAGCCCCCCCAGCCCCCCCCCGGCTGGTTCCAGGTGCGGAGGGCCCTGCTTTTCCATCCTATACCTTGTCCTCAATAATAATACAGCAAGCAGTGGAATCGAAACAGTAATGTTTTTTATTGAACACCTACTATGTACCAGGCACTGTTTCAGCCCCTTTACAGATGCTAATTCATGTAATTGTTAAAATCATCTCCATTTTACAGATGGCAAGACTGAGGCACAAAGAAACCATGGGCTCTGATAGGAATATATTAGAGTGAATACAAAAGGTAGGCTCGCCCAAGCTAGTTTGGCTCAGTGGATAGAGTGTTGGCCTGCGGACTGAAGGGTCCCAGGTTTGATTCTGGTCAAGGGCACATGCCCTGGTTGCAGGCTTGATCCCTAGTAGGGGGGCGTGCAGGAGGCAGCCCATCAATGATTCTCTCTCATCATTGATGTTTCTATCTCTCTCTTCCTCTTCCTCTCTGAAATCAATAAAAATATATTTAGAGAGAGAGAGAGAGAGAGAGAGAGAGAGGAAGAGAGAAAGAGAGAGAGAGAAAGGTAGGCTCAAGTAGCCAGGCGCCTCCTTTCCTTAACCAGGTGGGTACTGGGGGCACCAAGGGGTTGCCAGCCATCAAGGCCAGGGGACCCCTCCTGCCTGTCTCCACTCGCACTGTTTCTCTATGGTGCCACCCATCCTTCTCTATCTTCCGCTTCTGGTCCTCTAGAGGAGGGAGGAGTGGCTGGATGAGGAGAGGGGCGTGGCTTTTAGGTATTGATGGGTGTGGCTGCATTTACCAGTTCCTCTGAACCCAATGAAAGAAGAGGCTGAGCCTTTGCAATGGGCTACAAACTGGAACACAGAGCTGGGGCTCCTGACTCCCAGGCCTGAGCTTTCTTGCCATGGGAGGCTGAAGGGTTTTTTAAGTGTTGGTCTGGATAAGGCTGAAGTTTATAAAATCTCAGAGTCTCCACTTTTGCTTCTGGAAACACCACCAAAAAAATGCAGCCTACAGTGAAGATTCATCAGAACAGAAACATTCACTGTTGGGCAATAAAAGCAGGCCTTTGGCCTTTCAAAGTGGTTCCTGATAAAGATTAGATTCTTTGCCACATATATGGCAGACAAAACAGTGAGTCTTAATATACAAAGAGCACTTACAAATCAATAAGAAGACATGCCAAGTGTGAAATTGGCACAGGGCATGAATAGGAGGTTTACACAAGAATGATAAGAAGCCCACAAACCTCTGCATAGATGCTCAATCCTGCCATTCATCAGCTAAAGAATCACTTTTGCTTGTCAAGCTCACCACTAGCATGTATGAAGTCTTGGGGATGCACAAGCACACCCCTGCTCTCTCATGGACGTGCAAACTGATACAACCTTCCTGGAGGGCAGCCTAGGTATTTAAGTGTGTGGCCCTGACCGGTTTGGCTCAATGGATAGAGCGTTGGCCTGCGGACTGAAGGGTCTCAGATTCGATCTGGTCAAGGGCATGTACCTTGGTTGCAGGTATATCCTCAGTAGGGGGCGTGCAGAAGACAACTGATCGATGTTTCTAACTCTCCCTCTCCTCTCCCTTTCTTTCTGTAAAAAGTCAATAAAATATATATTTAAAAAAAATGTAAGGGTGTGAACTTAAATCCATCTTTAGGAATATGCGAAGACCTATCAAAGAGTAATTCAGGGTGGCTAAGAGCCCCAAAATCAGACAGCTGAGGTTCAAAACTTGGCTCTACCACTTGCAAGCTGTGAAGTGACTGGATGTCAGGAGCCTCCATTTTCTTGTCCGTACACAATGGGTGTGTCAATGGGACTCCACCCAGCAATGTGTGTGAAATGGTAGTCTCATGCCAAGCATGTCACAGTGGCTGTCATCATTGCTACTTGAGCCTTTAAGGAAAGCCTGAGAACAAGGGAAGAGTCTGAGTCTAGGGTTGACACAGTGGAAAATGAAAATGATAAAACCTATATTTATGGACAAAGTGTAACCTCTGTGACATATCAATTAAGGAACAAAAAGAAAACAGATTTCAAACATCACAGGTAGCCACATATGTCAAGCATTTTGATCAAGAATCAAAGAAGCAATGTTTTACCTTGGCATGTAGTCGGCCCAGATTCGGAGCAGAAACAAGTTTCATGAAATAATATTTATCCTTTGTGCAGTGGGTTCTGATACTTCCTATTTGTTTTTGTTCCGTGTTTGAAAAAGCAGATTGTTCTCATAAGTACAGTATTTTTTTTCTCTTTGAGGTTCTCTTTGATGTCACTGGGACCCCTATGAAAAACTGGTGTCTAGACAGTGACTAAGAAAAGGGTGGGGAACAGGGAAAAGTGATCTTTCTTACTGACTGGTTTCATTGCACCCCTATTAGTGGGTATGTATGTGTGAACTTATGTGCACACATGTGCACATGTGCTTGTATGTGTGTATGCATGTGTATGCCAGGGCTAGGACAAGCAAGGGTAAAGTGAGTGAACAAAATTTAAGGGGTGTTATCAACATGGATTAAATCATCAAGATACCTATTTTAATGCAATTAAAAAAAAAGATATGGAAAATCCCGTTTTCTGCCCCTCGTAGGTGTCATCTTACAACCAGAATAAAACCCAGAAAGCCACTTTCATTGCGGAAAGAAGGACATAGGGCATTGGTGCCTCCTCAGGGAAGCCCACCAGGAAGCGCAGAAAGGGAGAATCTTTGAATTTACTGGCCATCAAGAATTGCTGACATTCACTGAGCATTTCACATGGGCCAGGGCCCCTGCCCAAAGTTTTCAATGTATTGTGTCCTGTTCTTGGTCCACGGTGTATCCAGGGCAGGTGGATGGTTCTAAACAAATAGTTGGTGAATGAACGAGTGAATAAATGAAGGGCCCCTTGCCTGACCCAGGGCATCAAGACCACTGTGGCCCTCCTTTGCCTTTCCCTCTACTGACAGCACCCTTCTTGGTAGCCCCCATGTGGCCAGCTCCTTCTAATTACCCAGACTCCAGTTTAAGTCACCTCCTCCAAGGAGCCCTCTCTATCTACACCAACCCATCTGCCCATTTTATTTTTTTAATGTATTTTATTAATTTTTTTCTAGAGAGGAAAGGTTGAGGGATAGAGAGTTAGAAACATCGATGAGAGAGAAACATCAATCAGCTGCCTCCTGCATACCCTCTACTGGGGATGTGCCCGCAACTAAGGTACATGCCCTTGACCAGAATCGAACCTGGGACCCTTCAGCCCGCAGGCCGACGCTCTATCCACTGAGCCAAACCAGTTAGGGCCCATCCACCCATTTTAATTCTCTAAATAGCACACTTCTTGTTTCTGTTGTTCACCTCCCTGCTGAGGACAGGCCTCCCTTCTTTTATTCGTCGCTGTGTCCCCACTCCTTGCACTCAGCACCTGGCCCATCATGTGTTCACTAAATACTTGCTGAATAAGTGAATGAATCTCCTCCCATTACAAATGAAGCAATTGACGCACCGAAGGTCAATGTCACGCACCTGCCCAAGGTCACTGCAATGCTTAGGTGGTGGGATCAGGGTGTGGAGCCTTGTCCTTCTGATGCCATCTAACCTGTGTCATCAGCCAGGAAGCTGTCCTCTCCCCTAGATGGCACCAGGCCCTGTGCCTGATGTTCTCACGTGTCCTCTGAGTCTCTGAGGCTATTTGCTATAGGACCAGCTGCCAGGAGAGGCCCTGGGGGTAGGGAAAAAATCAATTCAGATTGTTGAGCACCTCCTATGTGACACTCAGAGGACCTCAGAGAGGCTGTGCCCTGTGCTAGCATTTCACAGCTGACACCTGGGACATGGCCTATACTGGGGGTTATTTAAATTATGCCCCAAATGATATGACCAAGTCCTAACCCTAGAACATGGGAGTGCGCAGTTATTTGGAAATAGGTATTTGTAGATGTAAGTAAGTTAAGAACCTCAACATAAAAGCATCTTGGATTGTACAAGGGGGACCCCAATGTGCCGACAAATGTCATTAAAAGAGACAGAAAAGCCCAGCCCGCATGGCTCAGTGGTTGAGCGTCAACCTATGAACCAGGAGGACACTGTTCGATTCCCGGTCAGGGAACATGCCCGGGTTGCAGGTTCGAACCCCAGTAGGGAGCGTGCAGGAGGCATCCGATTAATGATTCTCTCTCTTCATTGATGTTTCTGTCTCTCTCTCCCTCTCTCTGCCTCAAATAAAAATATATTTAGAGAGAGAGAAAGAGAGAGAGAGAAGAAGAAGGAGGAGGAGACACAAGAAGAGAAAGATGCCACGTGAAGATGAAGGCAGAGATTGGGGTGGTTCCGCCCCAGCTGAGGAGAAACAGGAGCCCCCAGAAGCTGGAAGAGGCAGGCAGGACCCTCTTCTAGAGCCTTTGGAAGAAGCACGGCTCTGCAGACACCTTGATTTCAGACTTCCGGCCTCCAGAATGGTGAGAATAAATTCCTGTTGTGCTAAGCCCCCCAGTTTGTGGTCATTTGTTATAGCAGCCACAAGAGACAAATAAATCCATTTTTTTCCCACATTTTAGCACAAATGTTGTCAAATGTGCAGGAAATTTGAAAAAAACTGTCCAGTGAACACCCACTCTTACACCTAGCACCTAGATTCTAGTTGACATTCGACTCCATTTGTCACTATCTATCTTCTTATCCATCTATCCACCCACCTGATTAAGACATTTACTTTTAAATTAAGAACTTTTTAGACCAGTGTTAGGTTCACAGCAAAACTGAGTGTCAGGTACAGAGATTTCCCATCGACCCCCTGCCCCCACACTGCAGGCTTCCTCCATTATCAACATCCCCACTGGACTTGTCAGAACGGATGAACCTGCGCTGACACATACATCATCACCCCCAAAGCCCCAGGTTTACATGACAGTTCAGGCTTGGGTGGCTCGTTCTAGGAGCTTCGGCAAATATAGGATGACATGCATGCACCGTCATAGCCTCATGCAGAGTAGTTTCACGACCCTAAACATTTTCTGTGCCCTACTATTCCTCCCTTGCTTCTCCCAACCCCTGATCTTTTTACTGTCTCTTTAGGTTTGCCTTTTCCAGAATGTCATCGAGCTGGAGTCATCCAGTATGTAGGTAGTCTTTTCACATTGGCTTCTTTCACTTGGTAACATGCATTTAGGTTTCTCCCGAGTGTCTGTCTCTTCATGGCTGGATAGCTCATTTCTTTATGTGTACAATTTTTATATGTCTTAATTGATTTTAGAGAGAGAGGAAGGGAGAGGGATAGAGAGATAGAAACATCCACCAGAAAAAAAAATCACATCATCAATTGGCTGCTTCCTGCACACCCCGAAGTGGTGGGGATGGAGCTTTCAATCCAAGTATGTGTGCTGACTTTTAGTATTGAATGATACTCCATTGCCTGGATTTATTGCAGTTTATTTATTCACCCACTGAAGAAACATCCACCTAATTTTTTAAATGTATTTCAAGGTAAGACCCTATGTCGTCCCCAGTTATTTAATCACTGTAGCCAAATAGATCTTTTAATGGTCAGAACATGCTCCTGTCCTACTCAACACCTTTATGGATTCCCCATCTTACTCCAGGGAAAATCACACTGCACCCCTGGCACCCCACCATCCTCCTGACTGACATTGGTTGGCACCATCAGTATTGGTTACATGTGCCTATTGAGCCCCTGAAAATGACAGGTACAAATTGAGATATGCTCCAAGTGAAAACACCAGATTCCGAAGACTTAGTACTGATAAAAAGAAGGTAAAAATCTCATTAATCATCTTTATGTGGACCACATGTTAAAAGGATAGTATTTTGGCTATATTGGGTTAAATGAAATACACGGTTACAATTCATTACATCTACGTATTTCTTTTCTACCTGTTTAAAATCACATCAATTGGCTGCCTCCCGCATATATTTTAAAGATATATTTTATTGATTTTTTACAGAGAGGAAGAGAGAGGGATAGAGCATTAGAAACATTGATGAGAGACAAACATCGATCAGCTGCCTTCTGCAGGTCCCCCAACTGGGGATGTGCCCCCAACCAAAGTACATGCCCTTGACCGGAATTGAACCTGGGACCTTTCAGTCTGCAGGCCGACGCTCTATTCACTGAGCCAAACCAGTCAGGGGCTTTTCTACCTTTTTAGTGCTGCTACTGGAAATTTTAAATTACATACGTGCCCACATTTGTGGCTTCATCATATTTTTGTTGGTCAGCGCTCGCCTAGGATGTTCACTCTAAGTGAACCGATGTCTTAGTCACTCAATAAATATGTGTTGAATGAATGAATGAATAAATGAACCCAAGCTCAATGGCACCAAAGAGGTGCCTCTTCAATGGGGGGAAAGTGGACCAGACAGGCCCCCATCACAATGCAGACCCCAGGCATAGCTGGCTGGTCACCTCCCACCCCCCACCCCCCAGCCCCTGGGACAAGTTCAGGTCTCAGTGGCTGGGGCTTTGGGGGCTGAAGAAGGAGGGATGTGCGTGGAGGGGGGCCAGAGCTAGGAGTGAAGCGGCGTGGGAGCAGGCTCCACCCCCCGGCCCGGGTCCCCTCCGGGGCTGCACTGGCGGGAAGGGGCCGGGCTGCCGGGCAGGCGGGACGGAGTCGGGGTGTCTGCTATCGACCAGCCTGGGCGGCGGCAGAGAAGCTTTCAGACCCACCAGCGCGTCCCAGCGGGGGGACAGAGGTCGGGCTTCCCCCTCCCCTATATGGGGGAGGATACGGGGCTTCCTCTCAGCCCCATATCCCGCCCACCAGCAAGGCCTGCGGCCTCTGGTCTGGAACAGAGTATTCCAGGCCCCTCAAACCACGGTCATCAGGCGGGGGGCTGGGGCTGGGGGACCACTTTCCGGGGAGCCCGCTAGAGATCCTTTACCCCCAGCAAGGTCCAGGCCGAGCGCCTTATATGCGCGCGCAGCCCTGGGCCCCGCCCCATCAGAGGGGGAACAGGTCAATCAGAGGATCCACCCGCAACTGCTATCGTTCTGATTTCTGTCGCCTGGGAGACTTGCATGCAAACAGAATCACCAGGGGCCCTCTTTTGTCTGGGTCTTCTCAGCACCGAGCTCCCTGAGATGTATCCAGGGGCTCCTGTATCAGCCGTTCCTCCCTTTTGATTGCTGCAGAGTATTCCTGGGCAAGAACAGACCTCAGTTTGTCCATCCCGTCTCCTGTGGGGAGACACTTGGGTTGTTTCCAGTTTTTTGGCGATGAACATTTTCCAAAGGATCTTTGCGCCAACATGTTTTCATTTCTCTCGGGTAAAATACCTACGAATGGAATTGCTGGGCTGTGTGATAAATGTGTAACTGTACAAAACAAACAAACAAACAAACCTGGCAAACGGTTTGATGCTCACACCAGCCCCGGAGGAGAGTGGCAGCGTCTCCACACCCCACCAGCACGTGGTGCTGACAGCCTCCACTCTGGCCGAGGCGGCGGCCTACAGCCTGCCATCGCCGCCAGCATGACTCCCCACCCCTGTCTGCCTTCCCCACAGTTCCTCCTCCCCTCAGAAACCAGAAACATGCTTTGTCTGTAATATTTCCCTTTTTATTATGGAAAAACCTCAGACAGGTGCAAAAGTAGAGAGAAGAATGTGAAGAGTCCACACGGTGCCGTCACCCAACTTTGACGATAATCCACATTTTACCCATTTTGTTTCATCTCTCACCTCCCAGGTTTTTATTAATGGACTGTTCAAAGGCAAATCCCAGGTGCCATTTTACTTCTGTTAGCATCATAGGGATCTTCTCACGTAAATCAGATGACATCATGTCTGTCTTGAAATTAACCCGTGGTTTCTCACTGCTCTTAGAAAAAAATTTCAGCCCTGCTGGTATGGCTCAATGGTTGAGTGTCAGCCTATGATCCAGGAGGTCACAGTTGGATTCCTGGTTCGGGCACATGCCTAGGTTGCTGGCTGCAGGCTTGGTTCCTGGTAGGGGCATTCAGAAGCAGCCAATCAATGATTCTCTCTCATTATTGATGTTTCTCTCTCTCTCTCTCTCTCTCCCATTCTCTCTGAAATCAATAATATATCTACATAGAGAGAATCCTAATATGCAAATAGACCAAACAGCAGAACAACCGAAAAACCCGTTGCTATGATATACACTGACCACCAGGGAGAGGGCGTGGAACATGGCAGGCATCAACCAGAGCGGGATGGTGGAGCAGGTGAGTGGGGGTGCCAGGCCAAGGCGGGGCACCAGTAGCTGCCATGGGGTGAGCTTCTGGTGGTTATTGAAAATTCTTAGTTCCCGCTCTGCAGTCCCACCCAGCATTCACATCTGATGCCAGTGCCAGCCGAATTCGCACCCATTGCCAGCATTGGAGCGCTGCTCCTACCCACTGCTGGTGCCCAGTGCCAGCCCCAATTTCTCCTGCTGTCAGTGGGTGCCAGTGGCAGCTGCTGGTCCTGATCCCCCTGAGGGCTTTTCCACCTCCCCCTGCTCCTGGAGGGGCCACTGGGGCAGCACCATCAGCACATAGGAGTGGTGGGAGCAGGGCTGCCAGCAGATAGGCAGACAGAGACCCGGGGGCTGAGATAGGAGGAACTGGGCGGAGGGCAGACCCACCCCTGTGCCCGTTGCAGCTTCATGGCCCACAGTTCCTTTTAAGATGTACAAATTGTGCACTGGGCCCTTAGTGTGTTTGTGTGTGTGTATCCTATCTAATAAAAGAGTAATATGCAAATTAACCAACACTCCACTACATCCACAAGCCATGTCCATTGGCCAATCAGGAATGAGTATGCAAATGAACCCCAGCTAAGATGACTGCAGCCATGGAGGGAGCAAGAGAGAGGCTTGGGTTTCCCTGGCGATGGAGGAAGCCAAGCTTTCCACACATCCTGGAATGCCCAGGCCTCCACTCCAGGCTACAATGTTTCAACTGTAAAAGATAAATCAATCCCAGATACCAGGATCTCCGTTTGGGTTACTGGGGGTGTGGCCGGCCTGCAAACCACCACAGGCCCCTCGCCCAGGCTGCCCCATGCCCCAAGGGAACCCCCACCCTGATCCAGGACACCCTTCAGGGCAAACTAGCTGGCCCCACCTGTGCTCCAGGCCTCTCTATCCTATCTAATAAAAGAGTAATATGCAGATTGACCATCACTTCAACACACAAGATGGCTGCCACCATGTGGTCAAAGGTCCTGCCCCCATGTTGACACAAGATGGCCACCACAGATGGCCAGCAGGGGAGGGCAATTGGGAGGGACCAGGCCTGCAAGAGAGGGCAGTTGGGGGTAATCAAGCCTGCAGGGGAGGGCAGTTAGGGGTGACCAGGCCCACAGGAGAGGGCAGTTAGGGGCAAACAGGCTGGCAGGGGAGCAGTTAGGCATCAATCAGGCTAGCAGGGGAGTGGTTAGGGGGTGATCAGGCTGGCATGCAGAAGTGGTTAGGGGCAATCAGGAAGGCAGGCAGGCAAACATGGGAGTCATTAGTCCTGGATTGTGAGAGGGGTGTCTGACTGCCCGTTTAGACCCCATCCAACCAGGAACAGGCCTAAATGGGCTGTTGGACATCCCTCAAGGGGTCTCAGATTGGAGAGGGTGCAGGCTGGGTTGTGGGATCTCTCCCTCTGTCCCATGCACGAATTTCATGCACCAGGCCTCGAGAGAGAGAGAGAGAGAGAGAGTGTGTGTGTGTGTGTGTGTGTGTTTGTGTGTGTATAAAACCCCTGGCCAAGTAGCTTAGTTGGTAAAAGCATTGTCCATAGTAAAAGATATGCCAGTGTTGTGGGTTCAATTCCCAGTCGGGGCACATATGAGAAGCAACCAATAAATCATTAAATAAACTAAGAAAAAACAATTTTTTCCCATGGCCCTCAGGACTGGCTGCTAGCTTCTCTGCCATATCTACTGCTTCCCCATGTCCAGTCCCTGCTTCAATCACATTGTTCTGACCACATGCCAAGCGTGTTCCTGCCTCAGAACCTTTGCACATGCTGTTTCCTCTGCCTGGGATGCTCTTCCTCTAGATAGCTGCACGGTTCATTCAGTAGGTAGCATCTAAGATGCTTTTAACAGTCCATGACTCTTGATCCTCATGCCCTGTATAACTGCCTCCCTTTGCGTGTGGGCTGGACACTCACTTCTAACCAATAAGTCATGGTAAAAGAGATGGGATGTCATTTCCAAGATTAAGGTCTAAGACTGTGACTTCTGCGTTGCTGACCTCTCCATCTTGCTAGCACTCGCCCCTAACCTCCTGCTTGCTCACTCGAATGAAGCCAGTGGCCTTCACCTAAGCTGTCCTTTGGAGAGATCTCCGTGGCAAAGAACTAAGAGTGGCCTTCAGTCAACAGCCAGCAAGGAACTGACTTCTGCCAGCAGTCACGTGTGTGAGCTTAGAAGTGGCTCCTCTCCAGCTGAGCCTTGGGATGACCCCAGTGGAAGCCTCAGGTGCAGCCTCGTGAGACACACTGAGCTAGGGGACCAGCTCAGCCGCACCCACATTCCTGACCCACAGACGTATGAGATCATCCCTGTTGCTGTTTTAAGCCACTAGATTTTCGAGTCATTTGTTATGCAGCAACAGAAAACAAATACAGCTCCCTCACCTCCTTCAGCTCTTTGCTCAGGAGTCACCCTCTCTATGAAGCCTTCCCTGGCCACCAATTAAAATTTCACCTCCTTCATCAACCATCCCCATTCTCTTCCCCAGCTTTATTTTCCTGGCAGGACTTAGCATCTGTCTTATTGAATGAATTCATGGCCTGCTTCCCCTCACTGGAATATGGGCTCTGGGAGGGCAGGGGCCTCTGTTTTGTTCATTGCTGGATCCTTAGTCTTTTATTTATTTATTTGTTAAATTATTATTTTCAAATATATGTTTTTATTTATTTCAGAAAGACAGGGAGAGGGAGAGAGGGATAGGAATATCAATGATGAGAGAGAATAATTTAATGGCTGCTGCCTGCACCAGCCCTACTGGGGATCGAGACTGCAACCTAGGCATGTGCCCTGCCCAGGAATCGAATCGGGGATCCTTCAGTCCACTGGCTGATACTCTATCCACGGAGCCAAACCAGCTAAGGCTGGGTCCTTAGTCTTTTAGAACACGGGGAGGCACATATGAGGTCTCACTGTATTTAAAGAAACATACAACACTAGAGGCCCAGTATACAAAATTCAAGCACTGGTACGGTCCCTAATGGCTGGTGGTAGCCAACCAGGTACTCCCTCCTTTCCCCTGGCCAGCCCTGCCTTCTGCTCGAACTCCCGGAAGAACTCCTAGTCGAGGGGACAATTTGCATACTACACTTTTATTATAGAGGATTGAATCAGTAATCTCACTTCTGGGTGCATACCCCAAAAATTGAAAACATGGTTTCAAAGAGATATTTGTACACCCATGCTCATAGTAGCATTATTCACAAAAGCTAAAACGTGGAAGCAACCCAGTGTCTATCTACCAATGACCAGGTAAACTGAATGTGGCATATATGTACAACAGAATGTTCTTCAGCCTAAAAAGGAAGGAAATTCTGTAATCTGCTGCAACATGGATGAACCTTGAGGACATTATACTGAGTGAAATAAGCCAGTCACCAAATACTGTGGGGTTCTACTTACGTGAGGTCCCTAGAGGAGTCAAATTCAAAGAAACAGAAAGTAGAATGGAAAAAGAAAACACAAAAGAAAGTAGAATGGTGGTTGTCAGAAGCAGAGGGCGGGGAGGGGGACTTAATGTTTAATGGGGACAGAGTTTCAGATGCACAAGATGGAACATCTGGGGTGGACAGTGGTGGTGGCTGCACAGCAATGTGAGTGTATTTAATACCACTGAGCTTGTGCACTTAAAAAATGTCTCAGGGATGGGAGTGGCCGGGAGAGGTCAATGGGGGGAAAGGGAGAAATATGTAATACCTTCAACAATAAAGAATTTACATTAAAAAATAAAGCAACAGCTGAAACCAGTTTGGTTCAGTGGATAGAGCATCGGTCTGTGGACTGAAAGGTCCTGGGTTCGATTCTGGTCAAGGGCATGTACCTTGGTTGCGGGCACATTCCCAGTAGGGGGTATGCAAGAGGCAGCTGATCGATGTCTCTCATCGATGTTTCTAACTCTCTATCCCTCTCTCTTCCTCTCTATAAAAAAACAATAAAATATATTAAAAAAATAAATAAAACACACACACACACACACACACATATAAAAAAAAGGTTAAGTTGGGCCCTGGTGAGTGTGGCTCAGCAGTTGGAGCATCGACCTGCACATCCAAGGGTCCCATGTTCTATTGCCTGTCAAGGGTTCATGCCTGGTTGCAGGTTCGATCCCAGCCCCCTCAGGGCACGTTTGGGAGGCAAGCAATTGAGGAATTGATGTGTCTCTCTCATAATGATGTTTCTCTCTCCCTTCCCCCCCCTCTCTCTTTCTCTCTCCCTCCCCTTCTATTCTTTCTAAAGAATAAACAAATAAATCAATGGAAAAAATATTCTCGGGTGAGGGTCATATGGTAGTATGTGCATTTTAACACAATAATAATAATAAAAAAATAGATGCACTTACTGTGTGATCCTGTCCCCCAGGGGAGGAGCTTGGCTGTGAGCTTCAGGGTTTGCAGTCAGATATCTGAGTGCCCTCCCCCGCCCCCCAACCATTGAGCTGAGCTGTATGGATTCCATTCTACCCACCCATCCCCTTCAGATGTTTTCACATCTTCTGTCATCGTGGGAATTTCTCAGAGATGGGAAGAAGCCTTCCTGCCCAAATATGGAACCAGAAAGCACTCATTTATGTCCTAGTGAGGATGGAGGACTTGGCTTGGGCCCATCCACTGGGGCTCCCTTTCCCTTCGGCAGCTGCCTCTGGCCAGCCTTGATGGGCCGGGATCCACGAACCCCTGTTAGGAGGGTTATTAGCCCTGGGGACCCTGTTCTGGGAGAATCACACCCAGGAGGGGCCTCTGACAGCCCTCTTCCCACTCCTCACCCCTACATGTATCAGCCACTGCAGGGCTCACCAGACTGCACTCCAACTCTCTCACCCTTTATTTACAGGTGAATAGGAAACCCAGCCTAGGCTCACGGCGGGTCTAGGTGCCCATCCACCACTGAGAACCTCGAAGTCTGACTGTTGTTGAGTGTTCTTCTATTCACCCTGTTATGGACTGAGTTGTGTCCCTGCAAAATTCGTATGTTGAAGCCCTGACCCCAATGTGATAGTATTTGAAGCCTTTAGGGAGGTAATTAAGGTTAAATGGGGTAATAGGGTGCGTCCCTGACCCCATAGAATTGGTATCCTTGTAAGAAGAGGAAGAGACACCAGAGATCTCTCTCTCCCTGCATAGAGAAAAGGTAGCTGTTTGCAAGGCAGATGAAGAGCCCTCACCAGGAACCCAATCTGCCAGCACCTTTATGTTGAACTTCTAGCCTCCAGAACTGAGAAATAATGTCTGTTGTTTATTAGCCATTTGGTCTATGATATTCTGTGATGGCAGCTGAATTAACTGACAGAGAAATAACAGCTTCTTGCTCCTGGCAGCCCTCAGGTACATCTTCCCCACCCCCACTGATGTTTTTGGATGCAGTCCACACGGTCATTTAGGCTCCCTCCATTACCCACTTTGGGTACATCACCGCCTCCCATCACTGGTCTCACCCTTAGCCTCACACTGGGATGACCTGGGGAGCTTCCACAATGCTGACCCCTGACCCCACCGCCAAGGAGTCTAGGTAATTGGGTGGGGCTGGCTTTGGGGAGTTTCCAGCCTCTGCCAAGTGATTCTAACATGCAGACAGGGTGAGGAACCACTCACCTAGAGCAGTGCTTCTCAGGGGGTCGATGCTGCCCCTCCACCCAGGGACATGTGGCCATGACTGGAGACATGTGTGCTTGTCACCTCTTGGGCCAGGGATGTGACCAACCTCTAAACAGCCTACAGTGCCCAGGACAGGAGCCTGCCACCGAGAATCAATCCTCACCCAAGAATGACCTAGCCTTGTCCTAACTGGTTTGGCTCAGTGGATAGAGCGTCGGCCTGCAGACTAGAGGGTCCCAGGTTCGATTCCGGTCAAGGGCATGTACCTTGACTGCGGGCACATCCCTAGTGGGGGGTGTGCAAGAGGCAGCTGATCGATGTCTCTCTCTCATCGATGTTTCTAACTCTATCCCTCTTCCTTCCTCTTTGTAACAAATCAATAAAATATATTAAATCTTGTTAAAAAAAAGAAAGAAAGAAAGAATGGCCCAGCCTCACATGGAAGGACAATAAGTTCTCACTTAACTTCATTGATAGGTTCTTGGATCTTTGGTGAAAGGACTTTTGATAAAACCAGCTTTACCAGAGACAAATCGATATAAACAAGAGTTGAGCCCCTCTGCAGAGATCCACCTACCAAGTATATCCTCCGAGAAGGTGCACAGCATCCTGCCCCGGGTCAGGCCTATCCTGTGCCCATTTTGCAGGGAGGAAGACAAAGGCTCAGAGGGCACAGCTGGGTGCTCACACTGCTCTTTAGCACGCAAAGCAGTAAAAAGAGCCCCCGGTGCTGGGGAAAAGAATCCGTGTGGGCGGTAGTAAAGCCCATCGGTGAAGCAAGCAGAGCCAGCAGCCAGTCCCCAGGGTCGCTGGCTTTGTGCCTGCAGACACTTCACCTCCCCAGGCCTCAGTGTTCCCATTCATAAAACAGGAATATGGCAGTCATACCTGCCTGGGTGGCCACTGCATGGGGCTCATAGAGAGCCGGCAGCTTAGGGAGCAAGGTCCACAGGAGGGTGGGATGGGATCCACTCAAAACGGGTGGGAAAGACTCAGTGATTACCTCGGGGAAGAACATGGCAGACAGAGGCAACAGAGTGCAACAGCCCTAGGTGAAGCGGCCTCCACCTTCCTTCTTCTCCTCCCTTTAGCGTGAGCCAAAATTGGAGGAGCTAATTGCAGTCCAGGAGATGACACCCACTGGTGTACTTGAGCCAGATCAAACTGGCTCACAAGAACCAATTATGCCTATCTCTTCCTAGCTCGGGGCTCAGCGACATCACTTTCACTGCTTGAAATTGGCCACAATGGGAGAATTTACACCACGGAAATTGGAAAACTCTACAAATCAGGTCCCTCGCCCCAACTGGTTAACCAGTACACTGTGGCTTACACCCATCTGGACACCCACTCAGTCCATCTTAGTCCATTTGGGCTGCTCTAACAAAACGTCATACCCTGGGGCTTATTAATAATAAACATTTACTTCTCACAGTTCTGGGGTCCAGAAACGAGACGCAACCAGAACCGGTGGTCTGGTGAGAGCCTCCTTCCTGGTTTATAGATAGCCATCTTCTCTCTGTGTCCTCACCTGGTGGAAGGAAAGGGCGCTCTCTGGGGACCCTTTGATAAGAGCACTAATGCCATGGATGAGGGCTCCATCCTCATGACCTTATCACCCCCCAAAGGTCCCATATCCTAACACCATCAACTTGGGGGGTAGGATTTCAACATACAAATTTTGGGGAAACACATTCAGTGTACTGCACCCTCTCACCCCTTCGGTGACATCACTTTCACAGCTTGAAATTGATCATGGTAGGAGAATTTACATTACAAATTTCAGTTGGTTTATACCATTGCTTACACCCCGAGGATGGCCTCTCTCAGATGGTATCTTTCCACCCACCTTTCAGGACAGACCTCAGGAGGGGCAAGGCAGGAGGCCAGTCTGGAGGAGGAGGAGGCAGATGAGACGCAAACTTCACAACAGTGCCAGCAGCTTCTATTTTATTTTATTTTACTATTTTTTAGTCCTCACCTGAGAATATTTTCCCACTGATTTTTAGAGAGAGTGGAAGAGAGAGAAAAAGACAGAGAGAAATATCAGTGTGAGAGAAACACATTAATTGGTTGCCTCCCACACGCACCCCTACCAGTGGTAGGAGCCTGCAACCTAGATATGTGTCCTTGACCAGAATTGAACCCGGGACCCTTTGGTATGCAGGCTGATGCTCTATCCACTGAGCCAAACTCCCTAGGGTGAGGGGCTGCTATTTAGACTGAGGGGTAGAGAAAGCCCCTCTCTGCCCTCTGTGCAGACCTGAGTATCTTCATACCCCTCCCCCTCCCCCACAACCACTTGAATGCCATTCTGTCTTTTCAAGCCCCCAACCATTCCTGTCACCCCTTCCCTCTCCTCCCACCTCCTGAGTCCTTCAGGCCCTTGCTCAGCGGCCTGAGTCTGTCCTGTCCCCTGGAATTTTCCCTGTGCAGCAGTTTGTTCGCTCCTGCTAATTTCTGCCCATTGAACTCCCCTTCACCCGAGCTCGGCTTTGTGGCCTGCTCGGCAAGCCTCTGGGCTCTTGTTCAAATGGATGCACATGGGGTGACTCGTGGGTCACCCCGTCCTTTTGGGAGTTCATGGTCTACAGCTCACTCTGTCCACACTCAACCTCACCGCCACTAAGAGGGCTCCTTAGGCTGGTAGCAGTCCCCACCCCACCACTGGGCAGACCCAAGGCATGTGTGCCCAGCATGAGGATGGGCTGGGGAGGGCACCAAGTGCACATCCTATGGTCCAGCTTCCTCGCTCGCTCTGCCTCAGTTTCCCCATCTGCTCACCCAACCTCTTCCGGAGGAGGTTCTGGAGAAGAATTTCCAGACATGCGAGGTTAAGGTTAAGCCACCTCTCCTGTGCTCCTTCCCATGCCAGCATGTGCTGAGGTGATCAGGAAATTCTAGATCTTTCTCAGACCAACTCTCCACTCAAACTGGGCCCCCAAATGATGGCAATTCCTGATGAGCCTGATCTGGGACAGTTTTCATCCTCTTAGCACCTGGGGACCCCCAAAATCGAGACACCAGCTGAGCACCATCCCCTACTGGGCCCTCCCTGCCCCCGATCCCAAATCCAGAAGCTGAAGTCAGAAGCCACGTCCTCTGACTATAGATCATTGCGGGGAGGGGGGCTGGCAAATTCTAAAAGCTCATTAAGGCCTGACTTCTTTTTACAGATGAGGTTTTCTGCGTCTTTCCTTTCCTCCACCCCTCCCTGCTTTCCCAACGCCGTATTTATTTGAGTTAGAAAAATAATGAGGTCCCTGAGGTCGTACACAACACATCGGATCTCTAATCAAAGTATTGCTGTGGAATTAAACGTATATAGAAATCTGTGTGTGCTGGCGCAGGAGCCGCCGGCCGTGGGCACAGGGCACACTCACCCGTTGCCACCCAGCCCCATCACACTGGCTGCTGGGGAGGGATGTAATTAGCTATTTTCCAGAAAAGTCTCTGGGGTGGAGAACAGAATGGAAATGCCCCCGGTCCTCCTCACCGGGGGGCTGCGGGATGGCGTGCAGCCCACTCAGTAGGCATCATGGGGTGGAGTTAAAAAGAACTGAGGGCTGGATCCCACCCCGCTGGATCAACCAGGGTGGGGCCTCTGGGTCACCTGGTGGGGAGACCAGATTGGGTGTAAAGGACAAGAAAACCAGCAGAGAGGAGACTCCCACAGAGGGCACTCAGCCTGAGAGGTCAATGGACCCCACTATTTAAACCCCAGTGTGTCCCCCTGTACCCCGAAATTCCTGTCGCCCGAGAATCTCAGCAATAAGGTCTTTGCAGATGAAATCAGGTAAGGATCTCCAAGGCTCTGAGCAATGGGCCTTTCATCCAACAATCGGTGACTTTATAAGAGAAATGAGATTTGGACACAGGGAGACACAGAGAGGAGGAGGCCCAGTGAGGACGGAGGCGGAGACTGGAGTGAGGTGGCCACAAGCCGAGGAACATCTCTGGCCACCAGCAGCTCAAAGAGACCCAGAATGATCCGCAGGAGCAAGACCCAGAAGACACCTTGATCTTGGACTTCTGACCCCCCAGAACAGTGAGAGGATATATTTCTGTTATTTGAAGCCCCCCAGTTTGTGGTCGCCTGTTACAACAGCCTCAGGAAACCCCTGTCTCTACAACCCTTTGGGGGCCTGCCTCACCTGGATTAAATGCAGGCTCCTGGCATGGTCCTGCATCCGTAGGCCTGCTTGTCCACGACACTTCCTTTTGCCCTGAGTCAGATGAACACCTGCCTCTCAGGCTTTGCCTGTGCTGTTCCACCAGCTTGCAGCTCTTCCCGGCATCCACTCACTGGAGCATCAGCCTACCAACCAGGCCTTCCCTCTGTCCTGCCCACCCCAGCTTGATTTTTCTGTGTATCCCTTATCACAGCGCCACACCCCGGCTCAGGTTTGTGTAAATGTGTCTGTGTGTGTTAGTGTCTGTCTTTCCAGGACATCCGCCCCATGAGGGTAAGGGCTTTTTTCTCATCCACCCTGTTGTCCAGTACAGGGTTGTACTTGTGGGAGGCGCTCGACCCAAAGTGCAAAAGGGAATCAGTGAATGAACAATGACAGTCTGCCACCCTCATCCCTCCAGGCCTCTCCGGCTCTCACCTTGCCCTGGAGTGCTGGGGTTGGGAAGTTCTGGTTTCAGAAGGGTGGCAGTTCCTCTCAATTTGGCCAGTCCTAAAGCAGAGGGATTACAGAGCCTTCAGGTCTGTGAAGAGCAGAGGGCACAGGGCCTACCCCTTCCATCCCCTCCCACTCGGCCTCCCTGGACTGCCTGGGCCAGAGCACTACAGCTGTTGACATTTACAGAGTCTTGGGGGGACCACAGGAGTTTGCAGAGCTGGTGTGCATGTGTGCATGTGTGGGAGAATGTGTATAACTGTGTGAGAATTAGTATAAATGTGTGTGTGTGATTGTGGGAGAATTTGGGATGTGTGAGTTTTTGCACATTTGCTCTAGTGCCTGCTGTGTGTCAGACCCTGTGCTGGGCACCCGGGGTATGGGGGTGAAAGAGATAAAAATCCCTGCCTGGTGCTCGCTTAGGCAGCACAGATACTAAAATTGGACCAATACACAGACAGATTAGCCTGGCCCTGCACAAGGATGGCACCCAAGTTTGTGAAGCGGTCCATGTAAAACAAAACCCTGCCTGTGTGGGGCTGGCATCACGGAGAGACCGATACTGAACAAGCCTGTGTGTGTGTGCATGTGTGTGCATGTGTGTGTGTGTGCACGTGTGTGCGTGAAGTAGCAATAAGTGTGAAGGGGTGGAAGTGAGTGGTGGTGTGAAAATCTGAGGTTGTGAGAGTATGTGAGAATTTGAGGGGGTTGTGCATGACTGAGTGAGGGTGAGACTGTGGTTGTGTGAAGGTGTGAGTGTGTGGATGTGTAGGAGAGTGTGAGGATGCCAGAGTATCTGATTGTGTGAGAATTTGAGAATGTGAGTGGATGAGAATTGAGGGTGTGTGACTGAGAATGTGTGACTGTGAGAATTTGAGGGGATGAGTGTATGTGTGTGAGAATGTGTAGCTGTATGAGAATTTGTGTGAATGCGTGTGACTGGGACTTTGAGGGGGTGAGAAGGAGTGTGAGCATATACCTGTGTGTGAGTGCATGTTGGGGGCTCGGTGACCTTTTAGCTCAGGGCATACACGGACCTGGGCCTCCCTCCCTCATCACTCCATCCCTGCCCCCTCCTTCCCTTATTTACCCTTCTTCTCAGGGTTCCTTCTTTCCTCTTCTCTTCAATTTTTTTTTCAGTCTTGATTTCTGCTTTATTTATTTTTTTATTGTTTAAAGTATTACAAATAGTAGTACATATGTCTCCTTTTTTTCCCCATTGACCTCCTCCCAGCCTCCCCTATCCCCCAGTACATGCCTTCCCTTTCCCTTCCCCCCGCTTGCCCCCAGGGTCTTGTATCCACTGGTTATGCTTATATACATGCACACAAGTTCTTTGGTTAATCTCTTACAGCCTCAACCTCCCCTGCCTTTCCTCTGTAGTATGACAGTCTTCAATGCCCTTTTGCCTCTGTATCTATCCCCTCCCCATTCTTTCTTTAAAAAATCTTGCCTCTGCATACTAGAAATAAACCTATAAGAACAAAAAATGTTTGAGTCCCAATTTCAATGTCAAACAGTTCAATATGTGTACATGTCAGCAGTGGTATCTGGATGGTGGACAAATGTGGTAATGCAGGTCCGACCCACTCTGGTTTGGTCCTAGGCAACCTGTAGTGGACGCACAGTTTTGTTTTTGTTTTGGACTTTGAGTTCGCATTTGAGGTTCTGGGACCTGTCCTCCCATCCCCTGTTTTCCCCCTGCCCCCAAACCCCTAAGGAGGGTCACAATGGCAGGGAGGCAGGGCCACCACCTCCGAATCTTGTGCACCCAGGAGGTCTTGGACCCCCCAGTTGTGCAGAGGAGGCCCAGGGTGGCCTTGGGACTAAGGAGGTGGGAGGAGGGATACAGGAAAGATGGGGTGGGGGAAGGGGAGGAGGTGCAGCTTCAGCCTGGGCAGACTGCCACGCCCAGAGGAGGGGAAGGGGCATTGGAAACTGACCCTCTGTCTGGCGGTTCCCAGCTCTGGCTGCACATTACTGTCACCTGGGGGAGCTACAGAATGTCTCCTGTCCTGGCCAGAGAGCCCCCCCCCCCAACACACACAGCCCTGCACCACCAGCTGGAAGTACAGGGGAGGAGGCAGAGATGGGCAGGGTTCCCAGCCTCCACACTATTGACGTTGGGGACCGGATCATCCTCTGGGGCGGGGCCCTGTGTGCACTGTGGTGTGCGTGGAGCGGCATCCCTGAACTCTACCCCTCAGATGCCAGGAGCTCCCTCTCTCCCAGTCCGACAACCAAACACCTCTCCCGACATGGTCAGCGTGCCAGGGTGGGCAGGATCGCCCCTGTGACTGTCTCCCTGGGCCCCCCAGAGCTCTGGGTTTGGGGGGTGGGAAGATTTCTTTTTGCTACATGCTCCTCAAAAGCCCCAAGGGCAACAGAAGGAACGTGGGCCCAGGCTTGGAGGGGACTGAGAGCCCAGGTTGACAAGAAACGGGGGCGGGAGCCCCTCAGCTGCGCTCAGCCCTGGCTGGCTCTGAAGGAAGCGGTTTCCACCTGCCTTCTCAGCAGCTCTGCCCCAAGGCGGCAGATTAAGAATCAATTAAGAGCGGGAAGTGGATTTGCCAGGCGGAGGCGGGAGAGCTGGGGGCACTGGGCCGTAGGATGGATGGGGTGACTGGCAGGGGCTGGGGGCTCAGTCGGCACAGCCCCCCACCTCTGGGGAAGTGTGGGGGGTGGCTCCCTGAGACTGCAGTCTGGAGAGCGAGTGAAACAAGGCCCGTTTGACGGGTGGCTGTAAGAACTTAGGTGAATAAAAATTCATCTTATTTGATTCAGCAAACACTTATCTATCACCTGGTGCTAGGTAAGTCTGTGCTAAATAAAAACAAAATGAACGTTGGAGCTAAGCCCCTCCTCCAGCTAAATGTGGCTGATGGCCAGGTGGGGTCACTGCTGGGGCCCCCAACCAGATACCAGATCCGGGCCAGTGCACCATCTTCCACCTGCTTCAGGTATTGGCTGCCAAGGGCTCCCACCTACCTTTTCTCTGGAGAATGCCGTCTGCTCATGGGGGTCCCCTTCTCTAGAGATGTGGGAGGGCGGGGGGCAGTCTCCTCCGGCTCTCCCCTCCCCAGGTGCAGCCCACAGCCAATGGCTGTCTAATACGAGGGTGAGGAAGGCCAGCCCCAGGCCTCTAGTTGGGACAACTGTCTGATGCAATTTACTCTTCAGGGCTCCCCAGAAATCAGGCTGGGGCTGGGCCCCCTGAATGCACGCCTGGCCGAGCCCCTTCCTCTGCCCCATTCTGCTTCTCTTTCTCTGTCAAGAGTCCTGGCCCCAAAGTCACAGGCCTCTGAGTCCCTGTTGTGCTTCTAGGTAGGTGCTATGGACTGAATGTTTGTGGTCCCTTCAAATTCATATAAGATGCCCATCGACTTACAGGGTTAGGTCCTAATTAAACCCAACGTAAGGTGAAGATATCCTAAGTCAGAAATGCATTTAAGCCCTAACCGGTTTGGCTCAGTGGATAGAGCGCTGGCCTGTGGACTGAAGGGTCCCAGATTCAATTCCGGTCCAGGGTATGAACCTTGGTTGTGTGCACATGTTCGGTGGGGAGTGTGCAGGAGGCAGCTGATGGATGTTTCTCTCTCATCGATGTTTCTAACTATCCCTCTCCCTTCCTCTCTGTAAAAAAATCAATAAAAATATTCTTTTAAATGCATTTAATACACCTAAACCTACCAAGGTCATAACTTAGCCGGCCTTAACCATGTTCGGGACACTTATATTAGCCGATGGCTGGGCGATTATGCGGAGTTTCATCTCAAGGCGTTTTGCGGACATGACGGAGAATGAAAACCCAAAGCACAGTGACCATAAGATCCCGGCCACACAGCACTTGGCAGAGTATCAGTCAGCCTGAGGGAAGGTCACCATTCCAAATTCCAAATGTGGTTTCTATCGAATACGATATGTCGTAAAGGTGAAAAGTCCGAAGTCAACCCATTGGAGTCAGAAAACATCTGAACTAAAGTCCTAATGCCCACTGTGATGGCATGAGGAGATAGGGGTCTTTGGGGGGTGATTAGGTTTATATGAGGACATTAAGTGGGAGGTCATGATGGTATTAGTGTCCCTATTGGAAGAGGGGAAAAACAGCTCTCTCCCCCTTTGCTCCCCCTCCCCTTCCCTTCTCCCTCTCCTCCTCCTTCCCCTCTTTCATCCCCTTCCCCCTCCCCAACCCCGCCTTGTAGCTGTATGAGAATTTGCATGAATTCTCCCTCCTCCTCCCCCCCCCTCTCCCATTCCCCCTCCTTTTCCCCTTTTCCCTCTCTCACTCCTCTCCCCACCCCCATCCCCTTCCCCTATTCCTCTCCATTCCCTCCCCTTCCTCCTCCCCCTCTTTTTCCTTGTCCCTCTTTCTCTCTCTCTGACAAGTGAGGACACAGGGAGAAAACAGCCATCTGCAAGCCAGGAAGAGACCCCTCACCGGGAACTGAATGTGCCAGCACCTTGACTTGGACTTCCAGCCTCTGAAATTGTAAGAAATAAGTGCTGGTGTTTCAGCCACTCGGTCTGCAGTGTTTTGTTATAGCGGCCCCCTCTGACTTAGATGGGAGGAAACCTACCCTAAGACAGTCGCCTTAGTAATATGCAAAGCCTGCTCTGCACACCAGTTCGAATGTGGTGTCAAACGCTGAATCCCATCCCCTACAAGCTCCAAGCTGACTTCCTTCTGCCCTCACAATTCCAAATCTTACTTCAATTTTTTAAAACCATTTTTCCATTGATCTTTAGAGAGAGTGGAAGGAAGGGAGGGAGACAGAGAAAGAAACATCGATGTGATAGAAACCCATCGATTGGTTGCTTCCTGAGCATGCCCTGACCAGGGCTCAGGCCAGGGAGGAGCCTGCCACCGAGGTACCTGCCCTTGACCGGAATCGAACCCGGGACCCTTAGGCCGATGCTCTATTCATTAAGCCAAACTGGCTAGGGGCCAACTCCTATGTCTGTCTAATCACATCATATTTCTGTCCCCTAACTCTTATCTCTCCAAATTCCCCTTGCCCTCTTCAGCCAAGATGATCCTTTTTGATTTGTAATTATTTGTCAGATCAATGATATATTCACATGTTCAAAAAGTATTAAATACACAAAGAGGTGTTCTTTGAAAGCTCCCCCTTCTTGCCCTAGTCCCCCAGTTTGTAAACCCTCAACAGATGCCCGCTATTATCAGAATCAGTTGTATCTTGTCACATTGTCTTTATGCAAATACTGGCAAAATATGAATTTATTTTCCTAATTTTCTGCCCCCTTTTTACAGGAAAAAATAGCAGATGTTATATTCTATTCTACCCAGAAAAACCTTTTTAAAGAATAGATAGGGTCATGGGTCTCGTCTGCTCAAAATCCTCCTAAGCTTTGACCTGGGCATGTCGGGCAGGGCAGTTCTTGAGGATGTGTGGCCTGTTGTGTGTCCCGCTGCCACATCCTAGTGCCATTAGCAGCCCCAGGCATTGCGACAAAACCACACGCTTTTTATTTTATTTAATTTATTTTAAAAATATACTTTTATTGATTGCAGAGAGGAAGGGAGAAGGAGAGAGAGATGGAAACACCAATGATGAGAGAGAACCATTGATCGGCTGCCTCCTGCACGGCCCACACTGGGGATCCAGCCTGCAACCCAGGCATGTGCCCTTCACCAGAATAGAACCCAGGGTTCTTCTGTCTGCAGGCCAACACTGTATCCACTGAGCCAAACCAGCTAGGGCACCAAACTCTTTTTAAAAAAATATTTTTTAATTAATTTCAGAGAGAGAGGAAGAGAGAGATAGAAATGTCAATGATGAGAGAGAAACATTGATCAGCTGCCTCCTGCACACACCCCACTGGGGATCAAGCCTGCCACCCAGCCATGTGCCCTGACCGGGAACCGAACCATGACCTCCTGGTTCATAGGTTGATGCTCAACCATTGAGCCACACCAGCCAGGCTACCCCAAACCGTTGCACAATCCCACCCCTTGCCCAGAGGGGGTGTCTTTCCCGTTGAGAACCATTGCAGTGCTTTCCATCCTCTTTGGCTCCACCTCCCTCGTGCTCCCTCCACCCGGCCACACTAGCTTCCTCACTGTTTTCTGGTCACTCGGGCATGCTCCCGCCCAGAGCCTTTCCCCAGGCCACTCCCTCTCCTTGGAATTCTCTTCCCCACAGACTCACTGGCTCGCTGCTTTCTGGTCTTGCCTCCAATGTCACCACTTGAGAGAGGGCATCACTCACTATACATTTAAATAAGTCCCCTCACCTGCCCTTACCTATTGCTACTTTGATGAATTACAGCAAATGATGGGGCTCCATCTCTTGAAAATAACAATATCAAAGAATTTGGGATATATTTTAAATTTTATTTTATTAAAAATGTTTGTTGAGCCTGGCTGGTGTTGCTCAGTGGTTGAGCGTCAACCTGCTTGATTCCTGGTCAGGGCACATGCCTGGGTTGCCAGCTTGATCTCCACTAGGGGTTGTTCAGGAGGCAGCCAATCAATGATTCTCTCTCACCATTGATGTTTCTCTCTCTCTCTCCCTCTCTCTTCCTCTTTGAAATCAATAACAAAAAATTTTTAAGTTTATTGAGATAAAATTGACATATGACACTGCATTAATGTTAGGTGTATAGTGTAATGATTTTATATACAAACTGTCCCCAACTACAAGGGTTCAACTTACAATTTTTCTATTTTATGATGGTGTGAAAGTGATGTGTATTTAGTAGAAACCAGCTAGGCTAAGCTATGATGTTTGCTAGGTTAATTGTATTTCCAACTAAAGATATTTTCAACTTATGAGTTTGTATCAGGATGTAACTTCATCCTAAGTCAAGGATCATCTGTGTGTGTGTGTACATATATATAAAAGCCTAAACAACTGTCCCACTGTCCAACCAGTAGCTATGATGCACAATGACCACCAGGGGGCAGATACTCAATGCAGGAGCTGCTGAGCTGTAGTGACTTGGCAGCTGTGGTTCTTGGGTGATGCACCCAGAACCACAGTGGAGGGAGTCCGATTCCAGGGTGCATCACTCGAGAACCACCCTCTAGTAATCTGGTACCCCTCAAGTGATGTCGGAGAGATGACCCCACCCATGCACAAATCTATGCACCGAGCCTCTAGCATATATATATATA
>JAAGEH010000343.1:2423953-2459507 GCA_011751065.1 Lasiurus cinereus | reverse complement strand
TATATATAATCAAAATGAGAACCACAGTAAGTCTAGTTAACATCCATCATCACACAGAGCTATATTTTTTTTCCCTTGTGGTGAGAACTGTTAAGGTCTACTCTCTTAGCAACTTTCAAATATATAATACAGTATCATTAACTATAATCACCATGCTGTATATCTCATCCCCAGGAATTATTTCTCTTATATCTGGAAGCTTGTACCTTTTGACCACCTTCACTCATGAGCAAAATTAGTATGTGTGGACATATTTTAAAGCCACCAGACCCTGCTGTGTTTTCCTTCTCTATTTTTTTAAATTTTTAAATATATATATATATATATATATATATATATATATATATTAATATATTTTATTGATTTTATACAGAGAGGAAGGGGGAGGGATAGAAAGCTAGAAACATCAATGAGAGAGAAACATCGATCAGCTGCCTCCTGCACACCTCCCACTGGAGATGTGCCCGCAACCAAGGTACATGCCTCTGACCAGAATTGAACCCAGGACCCTTCGGTCTGCAGGCCAACGCTCTATCCACTGAGCATACCAGCCAGAGCTTTCCTTCTCTTTTCCTACGGCCACCTGAAATGATGAATCACTCATTTCCTCATTTGTGGACTCTCTCCTTTACTGCTAGAATGTAAGGTCCCCAAGAGCAGAACGTCTCTCTGTCCCCAGCACAGAGCAGCTGCTTAATAACTAGGCTTTAGTTTGGGTTCCTCAGCAGCAGAGCCTGAAATAAGGATTCGAAAGCAAGTCGTTTATCTAGGAGGTGACCCCAGGAAACACCAGTCGGGCACAGGGACAGATGGGAGACAGCTGACAATGTGTCATCAAGCCAGGGGCCACTGTGGACAACTGTAGCTCAATCACATTGCGGGGGGAGGGGACAGGGGGAAACGGGGGGCAGTGTCGAGAGGTGAGGCAGGAGGCCCACGTGTCCATGGACTCCTGTCAGGTTGAGAGGTGCTCCCCAGGGATGGGGATCATTCCCTGGCACTTCCAGCTGCCACCTTGGGCAGAGAAGCCATCGAGAGCTTTGGAGAAAGCCCTCCAGCCAGGAGCCGCGGCAGGCAGCAGCAGTTGATGGCAGCAGGAGCTGCTGAAACTGGTGAGGCCAGAAGGATTATGAATTGGGCATCAAGACCTTTTTGCTACAAACTATTAGTTGCGTCACTGAATTAATTTTTTTCCACGTTGTCCATAGCCTCAAGGACAAAATTCACTTCCAAGCTGGCACATAAAGCCACTGCCACCCAGCCTGACCTCCCCGCGACATCAGGGTGACAAACTGGAACATCTCCCGCAGTCACTGGGCAGAAGAGGGGAAAGGAAAAGCCAGCCAAGGGTGAGGAAGATGGAGTTCCTGGACTTACTTCATGTTCCTTTTTAAAAGTGAGATGTGAGTGTGGCGAGGTCTTGTCCTGTCACCAGGAGAGCAGCAAACACTGTGAGCGAGATGGTGAGATGGTGACAGGCCTTGTCCATAGCGAGGGAGACAAGAGGGAGTGGTGGGCAGAGACCTGGAAGGCATGTTCCCATGACGCTCTGGTCAGTTACTGCCTGTGTGGAGGGAGGCCCAGGGTTACCAGATTTTTCTGGTGTTTTTTGTTGGTTTGTTTTTTCTAGAAGAGCCTGGATTTTTATGCAAAACCCTTAACTATATCTCAATCCAGATATTTCTTGAAACAAAGCACACCCATGAGCTGATTTTAACCAGTTCTCACCTCCTTGTTATCCTTAAAGCACGTTACAGCTTCAAGAAACTGATACAGCCTTTAAAAACCCACAGCCGTGCCCAGCTGGGTGTGGCTCAGCGATTGAGCGTTGACCCAGTAACCAAGAGGTCACTGATTACATTTCAGATCAGGGCATGTGCCCAGGGTTGCAGGCTTCATCCCCAGTGTGAGGTGTGCAGGAAGCGGCCAATCAATGATTTTCTCTCATCATTGATGTTTCTATCTCTCCCTCTACCTTCCTGCCTGAAACCAATTTTTAAAAATATTTTTATAAGATCCCAAGTGCCCTCACCAGTTTGGATCAGTGGATAGAGCATTAGCCTGTGGACTCAAAGGTCTCAGGTTCGATTCCGGTCAAGGTCATGTACCTTGGTTGCAGGCACATCCCCAAGTGGGGAGTGTACAGGAGGCAGTTGATCGATGTTTCTCCCTCATCGATGTTTTTAACTCTTTCTCCTCCCTTTCTCTCTGTAAAAAAATCAATAAAATATATTTAAAAAATAAATAAAAAAGATCCCAAGCATTGCTCTGGCCAGTTTTGCTCAGTAGTTAGAGCATCAGCCTGCCCACTGAAGGGTCCTGGGTTTGATTCCCATCAAGGGCTCAATCGCTGGCTCAGTCAGGGCACGTGCAGGAGACAACCAATAGATGTGTCTCTTTTATATCGGTGTTTCTCTCTCTCTGTCTCTGCCCCTCTCTTCCACTCTCTCGCTCTCAAAAAAAAAAAAAAGTCAAGGAAAAAAATATCCTTGGGTGAGGATTAACAACAACAACAAAATCCCAAGCCTTTGCAATGGTTTTCTTTCTGCGGGGCCTGCTTTCCCACTCTTTTGGAAAACTCCTATCCATCCTGCAAAACTCTAATCAGAAATTACCCAAAACCGGACTTCCTGGGCCTCCCATTAGGCATTTTCTTCGTTTATTGAGCAGATTTATTTGTCTCTCCCTACTACCTCCAATCTCTGAGCACTGTGGGTGCCATCTGTGTGGATCTTGTTCAGCTCTGTGTCCTCAAGGTTCAGAGATTAGCAAGAGACAGAGCACAAAGATGCCATTGCTTTATCTACATCCAGTGGTATAATGAGTGGTGTGTAAACTGGCTCTTAACTAAAAATAAAAAAGGCCCTGATTTGTAGCATCTGCCAATTTCCGTAGTATAAATACTCCCTCCATGGTTGAGTTCAAGATAGCAATGTAACTCACAGGCTGGGAAGAGATGTGTCCAGTAGGAGCCAGCTCCAGCGCAGCACTGCCTGCATTTCCACCTCCCTCCTAGCGATAACGTCCCCTCTTGCCTCAGTGACAAAATAGAAGCCCCTTCCCATCTTTCTCCTCAAAACGGCCATATCCATTTTTGGTGTTTTTTAACTTATAAAAACATTTTTTACTGGAACATAACATATCGCAAAGTGTGTATATCATAAGCATACAACTCCTATGGCATTGGCACCAGATCAAAAATAGAACATTCCCAGCCCCTACCTCCCCCGCCCCACCAGAAACCCCTTTCCCATCCTACCCCCTTGACCAATTTCTTTAAAAAAAATGTTTTTATTGATTTTTTTTCAGAGAGAGGAAGGGAGAGGGAGAAAGGAATAGAAACATCAGCCGGTGTGGCTCAGTGATTACTGCCAACCTATGAACAGGAGGTCAGGGTTTGATTCCCACTCAAGGGCACATACTTGTGTTGCAGGTTCATTCCTGGCCCAGGTTGGGATTGGGTGTGTGCAAGAGGCAACCAATCAGTGTGTCTCTCCTGCAAAGATGTCTCTCTCCCCTTCCGCCTTCCCTCACACTCTCTCTAAAAATCAATAGGAAAAAAAACCAAAACCCTTTAATGAAGATTAACAGCAACAACAACAACAAAAACCAGCCCTAGGAAGTAGATTCCATTATGACCCCTAATCTATAGATGAGAAACTGAAGTACCCACAGTCACACAGGAACTGAGAAAGCTAGAATTCTAACCCAGCCCAGCTACTGACCTTCCCACCCTGACCTTCCACAGTAACCTTCCAGAGGGTGCTACTCAAGGCAAAGACTCTCCACACTTCTTCATCCTGGCCCTGAGGTCCCAAGCCAACAGTGAATTTCCTGGTCCTATGTGGGGTGCAGCCACACCCTAAGCCTTGTCCTCCTTGTTACGTCAGAGAATACTCAGATGTGGCTGGACCTGCTATGCTTCTTCTAAGAGGATCCCACCCTGAGATGATACATGAGGGGCTTGGTGCACAGTAAACTTTGAATAATGTTTGAGCTTATTATTATCCCTGATGGTGCTAGGGCGCTGGTTGGGCCAAATGTGCTGGGTGGAAAGCCCATTGCCACCACTTATTTATTTATTTATTTAAAATATGTTTTTTATCTATTTCAGAGAGGAAGGGAGAGGACTAGAGAGATAGAAACAGCAACGATGAGAGAGAATCATTGATTGGCTGCCTCGGGCACGCCTCCTACTGGGGATGGAGCCTGCAACCCTGGGCATGTGCCCTTGGCCAGAATTGAACCCGGGACCCTTCAGTCTGCAGGCTGACGCTCCATCCACTGAGCCAAACCGGCTAGGGCTAATGTTAGGTTTTACAATTGTTCTAACACTGTCTCCTATTCAATCTCATCTCCTAGATCCCCAGGCATGGCAACAGCTGGTTCTGACGGGGCCTCACCAGGCTGCCCATTAACTGGGAGACTCCCTTGCCTTCCCCTTCCCTGGCTCCCAGCCACCCCTACACTGTGCCTGGGTTCCAGCACCATCTCCTTTCTTCTGCTTTGCCCCTGAGCCCCAGGGTGACCAGAATCCCAGCCTCATGGGACAACTTTCTAGCACTTTCCCCTTTTTAAGAGATTGACTGCAATTTCTATAATAACATCACATTAGCTAGAAATTAATGTCCTCATTAAGACAGCAATTAGGCACATTAGTGCCGCAATAAAAGAGAAGCTTATGAAATAATTGCTGGTTCCAAAATGCCTTTAATTTAGTATTTTATATTGCACCGTGTTATTAATTTTTTCCCTCGGCAGAAGATAATAAGAGAAACGTTTGAATTGTGGGGAGGTTTAAAATAAGAGATTTTTAAAGGAAAGCCATGTTGATACCTAGAGACAGACAATCTCTCTTCTCCCCAAAGCCGCAAGTATTCCCGGGTCCATCGGATGATGGTGCGATGGCAGTGGGCAGGGGCTGAGCTGTGTCCTGGAACTCGCTGCCAAAACTGGAGTCTTTGCTTTCAGAAGCACGAGGCGTGGTTCCATGTTTCTTTGCCCTGAACGACAAATACCTGTTCAGTTCATATTGTTTCCAATGGCTCCACCTCCTGAATTCAAATTTATGTATGTATGTATGTATGCATACATGCATGCATGCATGTATATATTTTGTTAATGCTCACCTGAGTATATTTTTTCCATTGGTTTTTAGTAAGAGTGGAAGGAAGGGAGTTAGGGAGGGAGGAAGAAAGAGAGAGAGAGAGAGAGAGAGAGAGAGAGATCCATGTAAGAGAGATTCATTGATTGCTTCCTGTACATGTCTGACCATGGCTGGGGAATGAACCAGCAACCCAGGTATGTGCCCTTGACCAAGAATCAAACCCACCACCCTTCCATCCTTCAGTGTACAAGCTGATGCTCTATCCAATGAGCCATACTAGTCAAGGCCTGAATGAAAATTTTTTTTAAATATATTTTTATTGATTTCAGACAGGAAGGGAAAGGAAGAGCAAGAGAGAAACATCAATGATGAGAGGGAATCATTGATTGACTGCCTCCTGCACGCCCCCCACTGGGGACTGAGCCTGCAACCCAGGCATGTACCCTTGACCAGAATTGAACCCAGAACCCTTGAGTCTGCAGGCCAATGTTCTATCCACTGAGCCAAATGGCCAGGGCATGAATTAAAATTTACTTAGCAAATGTTTCCTTGGGATCTGGTGATACAGCCATGAGGGTAACAGGCTGGTGGAAAATGCAGGGGTATAGATGTGAAATAGTGTTATTTTGCAGCTGGTAATGAAATCATGGGTTTGGGACATGTTCATCATGGATGGGGAAGTCATTAGGCAAAAGGCAGATGAGGAGTGTATCTATGGAGGGTTTTCTGACCCCTTCTAAAGCCCTGGGTCTCCCTTAGCACCCCTCAATGTGGCCCAGTTGGACAGCAGGTGGGAGCATCAGATGGTACCCAGCACAACCAGGTCTCCTAACCCCACATCTAGAATCTTCTCTAGATTTTAGAGCTGTCTTAGAATGGGTTCCCCTGAGGCAGGAATTTGAGGGCAAGTAGTTTATGTGGGAGGGGCCCCGGGAAGCACCCGGGAAGTGAGCCAGGGAAGGAAAAGAGACCATTTCAGGTAGTGGTAACTGACATATCAACAACAATTAGAGGAAGAGGCTGGTGAGGGACTGGCCAGTGGCATCGCTGTGTGAGCGAGGGAGGGTCTCTCAGAGAAGCGGACACATGAACAGAGACCTCAGGAGGCCAGGAGGACCCATGTGAAGGTCTCCGGTCAAGGCGGGGGTGGTGGGGAAGCAGGTACAAAGGCCCAGAGGTGGGAACAGGCTTGGAAAGGATGAGGATCAGCCAGGAGGCTGAAATTAATAAAGAAATATATATTTTTATGCCAAAACCAGTTTGGCTCAGTGGATAGAGTGTCGGTCTGTGGACTGAGAGGTCCCAGGTTCGATTCTGGTCAAGGGCATGTACCTTGGTTGCGGGCACATCCCCAGTGAGGGTGTGCAGGAGGCAGCTGATCGATGTCTCTCTCTCATTGATGTTTCTAACTCTCTATCCCTCTCCCTTCCTCTCTGTAAAAAATCAATAAAATATATTTTAAAAAAAGAAATATATATTTTTTAAAATAATAAATAAATAAATAAATAAAATATTCTTGGGTGAGGATTAATAACAAAAAAATCCAGCGAAGATTCATTCACAGGGTGAGGGGACAACAGGTCCCACCCCCAGTGGGAGGTGCTACCCAGTCCTGCTCCCAGCCCAGGCCTATCCCCTGCCTATATTTGCTTTCTCTAAGGTATAAACTAGTGTTGCTCAAAACCCCAAATTCCTGACAAGACTCCCCTTTCTCCTCTGCTTTGGGGTGTGACCAGAACTTATATTTTTGTTGAAGTAAGTGGCTCTCCTAGTGGTGACTGGAGAGTTGATGTCAGCTTGGCAGGGCAGAGATTAATGGTAGGGTGCACCTGAGCAGAGGAGAAATGGGCACTCTATTTTTTTTTAATATATTTTTATTGATTTCAAGGAGGGAAGGAGAGAGTAATAGAAACATCAACGATGAGAGAGAATCCTTGATCAGTTGCCTTCTGCACACCCCACACTGGAGATTGAGCCTGCAACTCGGTCACGTGCCCTGACTAGAACCAAACCGTGACCTCCTGGTTCATAGGTGGATGCTCAACCACTGAGCCAAGCCAGCCGGGCTGAAACAGGCACTCTTGAGCTCACTCAGTGCCTCTTGCACAGTGTCCAACCTGCCCAACCATACCAGCCCCACCTGATTAGGGGACTGTAGAGGAAA
Organism: Lasiurus cinereus; assembly: GCA_011751065.1. Classification (NCBI taxonomy): domain Eukaryota; kingdom Metazoa; phylum Chordata; class Mammalia; order Chiroptera; family Vespertilionidae; genus Lasiurus; species Lasiurus cinereus. Next base: position 2,452,236 of record JAAGEH010000343.1, on the reverse strand, counting down.
GAAGGGGAAAGGGATTCACCAGGAACCAGGGCCCATGCCTGAGGAAGGACCTGGGAGGGAGCCGTGGCCAGGCAGCCAGGCCTGTGAACTGAGGCAGGACCAAGCCCTGTGGGGGAGGGGTGGGGACCAGGAGAGGAGGAGCAAGGTCCCAGCAGAACTGACCCAGTTGCCTTCCCCATCCCCTCACACACACACACCCATTCTGTATCCCAAGAAAATAAAGTGCAGCTGGGTTCTTGGTTACCATGGCAACTGCCACCAAAAATTGGGGGGAACACCCTGGGGACATGAAGAAGCAATCTGCTCTCAGCTCTAGGAGGCTGGGGGTGCGGGAGAATGGGGATCAGAATCTCCTGGGGAGGAAAAAGCAAGAGAGCTGGACCAAGGTGGGTGATGTCTCAGCCCGGAGCCTCCCATGGCCTCAGCAGCCATCTGAAGGGAGACAGTGGAGGCAACTCTGGCTTTGGATGGGCGGGGGGTAGGGGCAGGGGGAAGGGAGCATGTTCCCAATCTAAGCCCCTACTTCCAAGGCCCACCAGGCAGCCACCGGCTCCCCACCCAAAGCCTCCACCACCCAGGGTCTGGGGTGGGGGCTTCGTCTTTCTTCCTTCCTTCCTTTCTTTCTTTCTCTTTCTTTCTTCTTTCTGTGTTAATTTCAAGTTCCACCTAGGAGACAGCACAGGCCTGACACTCATCAAATTCCCCAAACCCAGGAAGGGGGTCCAACCTCTCTGCCCAGCCCCTTCCCACCCCCCCTTCAGGCTGTGGTGGAAAGGCCCAGACATCAGGGGTGTGGGGAGGAGGACAAATTTAAACTCCCAAAGAGACCCTGCAGCCTTTTCACACCCCCGCCCATCTAGTTTCCCTGAACCCCCAGGAAAGCAGAGAGAGCACAGTGCGGTGGAAGCTGTTTTTTGTTTTTTTTTAAATATGTTAATAAAACGCAAGTGAATCAAATCCGCTCTGAGGGAAAAGGGGGGAGGGGGCGGCGAGGCAGGGGCCGTGGTGTTTGCAGAAGTTGGAAATTTAATAAGAAGGAAAAATAAAAATAGCCACTGTGCTGGAGAGCCAGAGAGGGTTGGGAGAAGCAGGGTGTGTGGAACTCCAGGCTGGGGAAAGGCTGGTGCACAGGGTGGGGGTGGGGGCATGGTGAGGGGCTGGGAAGGCGAGGCCCTCTAGGACAAGGAAGACATAGCCTAGGCAACAGGAAGGGGGGTTGGGGCACCAGCCGGAGTGGCCCAATCCCCTGACCAATTTTCCGCAGGGGTGAGCAGGGCACAGAAGTGAGGGACTGGCTGACTGAACACCTGAGTGAGAGAGGCAGCCCTGGCTACGTGGTGTTCACAGTGCCCCCCGCCCACCGCCTGAGCTACTCAGGGGACACATCCACAGGTAGGGCTGCCAGGAACAGGTTGCTCATCGCAGGAGAATTGGACGGAAGCCAGAGCAAGAGCTGGTGTCAGCCCTCCCCTTGCCTCCCTGCACCTGCCCAGAGGAAGGGGTGCCTCTTAAAGAGCCTCACAAAAAAGGTGAACCTGGCCCAGCCTTCTGGCTCAGTGGTTGAGCCTTGACTTATGAACCAGGAGGTCACGGTTTGATTCCCAGTCAGGGCACAAGCCCGGGTTGTGGGCTCAATCCCTGGTGGCGGGGGTGGGGGTGGGGGAGTGTGGGGGGGTGGGCAGGGTGTGCAGGAGGCAGTCGATCGGTGATTCTCTCTCATCATTGGCGTTTCTCTCCCTCTCTCTTCCTCTCTGAAACCAATAAAAATATATTAAAAAGAAAAAGTGGACCTAACCCAAATGTCTGCCAACAGATGAGCAGATAAAGGCAGTCCATCTGTCCAGGGGAATATCATTCAGGCATAAAAAGGAACAATGTTCGCACACACTGTGATGCTGGGGGAAGGGAGCCAGAAACAAAAGGACAAATATCATGCGATCCCACTTACAGAGAGTGTCCAGAAATTTTCCACCGAGAAAAGAGATGGGTGGTGCCAGCGGCTAGGAGGAAGGTGAAAATTGGGGGGTACAGGTAGTTTCCTTTGTACAACATTGACTAAGATGTGAAATGTCACTGGATCGTATACTTTTAAATGGTTGCTTTGACATGAGGTGCATTTTCCTTCAATCAGAAAAAGAAAGGGCCCCAGGAAGATGGCGGAGAAACAGCTAGGCCCCTGCACCCGACCATGACACCCCCCCGCAGCCACGGGAAACCCAGGGGCCCTCTGGGAGTGGCTGAATGGAATTCATTCATTCACTCTCTCAACAAATATTTACCGAGTGTTCATTTCACGGGGCAGTAAACAAATAAACCCCTGTCAAACCACTGGGGCTGACACTTGGTAGCGAGACAGACAGACCCCAAACCAGCCGACAGTACGGGAGGTGATGGTGCATGTTACAGGGAGAAAAAAAGCCAGGATGCGTGGGGTGGGCAGGGGGACTGCATGTAATTTTAACAAGCGACCTCACCGAGGAGGGGACATTTGAGCAGAGCCCTGAAGCGGGCAGAGGGTAGTCAGTCTCACGGGTGCCTGGGGGAAGCTCATTCCTGGCAGAGGGAACAGCCAGTGCAAAGTGCTCAGCCGTGTTATCTGGAAGTACCGTATTTTCCAGTGTATGAGACGACTGGGTGTATAAGACGACCCCCAACTTTTCCAGTTAAAAAATATAGAGTTTGGGATATACTCGCCCTATAAGATGACACCTGGCGTATAAGATGACGCCCGACTTTTGAGAAGATTTTCCCGGGTTAAAAAGTCGTCTTATACGCCAGAAAATACGGGAGAGGGGCATGAGAACGATATACATTAGCGAAAGTCCAACAGAGGGAAGTCAGGGGCCTGCTACGTGCCGTTGGACTCGGAACTTGGCTGCCCAGAGACACGAGCTGACCCCGAGAAGCCTTCAAAGAAAATTTCTGCAAAGACCGAGGAATAGCAACTCAGCGTACCTTATCGCTTACCCATACCATAATGGGAAACACACCACAAAATGTACCTGGTGAACAGTAACGTGAATCCCCACATGATTTTCCACTCCCGACCTCCCCCACACCAGCATATTGCCATGGAAACCACAAACAGGATAAGCTTAACCGCTGGAGTTGGCTGGGGTCTCTCTCTTCCTTCTCTTGTTAGGGGGTCACCCACTCTGTCTGTGGAGTGGCTTTCCTGGCTTAGCCTCTCTGCTCAATGAACTTTCTTCCACTTCATTCATTCACTCACTCATTCATTCGTTTGTTAGTCCTCACCCGAAGACATTTTTCCATTGATTTTTAGAGAGAGCGGAATGCGGGAGGAGAGACAGGGAGAGAGAAACGTCGATGAGAGACACACATGAATTGGTTGCCTCCTGCATGCGTCCCAACCAGGGCAAGGGGTTGGACCTGCAACGGAGGAACAGGTCCTTGACCAGAATCGATCCCACGACCCTTTAGTCTGTGCCTGAAGCTCTATCCATTGAGCAGACCCGGGTAGGGCTATTTATTTTTTTAAAACATATTTTTATTGATTTTAGGGAGGAAGGAAGAGGTGAGAGAGAGAGAAATATCAATGATGAGAGAGAATCACTGATCGGCTGCCTTCTGCATGCCCCACACTGGGGATCGAGCCCGCAACTGGGGCATATGCCCTGACCTGGAACTGGACCGTGACCTCCGCTTCATAGGTCAGTGCCCAACCACTGAGCCATGCCAGCGGGGCGTTGCTTCCACTTTAAACTCTACGCTGGCTCATATATGCACTCTTTCCTGTGCGCAGCCAAAAGCACTCTTGGCTTAGGACTCCAGTTCCCACTAGGAACTCGCCCCACTGGCATCAAAAGAAGACTGCGAAGGTGACCCCCAAGTTATGCTAGGACAAGGACAGCAGTCCCAGCAGCAAACCATAGACAGGACTGTGTGCCAGATACAGTCACTCAGATAAGCCTCACAAAGAACTGTGATGATGTAAAAAAATGTCATTATCTCCATTTTACAGAGGAGGAAACTGAGGCCTGGAGTGATGGACTCCTTTGGATTTGAACAGAGCACAGCAGTCTGGGGTCCAGGGAGGTGAACTTCTTCCAAAGGCCCTCCCCCGCACCCCGCCCCTTGACAGGGTCCCCAGGCCTCCAGGCCTGCGCTGGAGCTGCCTCTGGTCCAGGGCTCCCGGAGGAGTGGAGCTTGGCCAAGGGTCCCCAGCTCCAGAGAGTCAGCATTGGCAGATGATTGATGGTTTAATATCTTGCGCTGAAACCCGGGCCCTCCTCCCCCACAGCCCAGCAGGCAGCCCCCAAGGAGAGGCAGAGGTGGGGTAATTCGGTTAACAGAAAGAGAAGAAAAATTCCAGAGAAGCGCAGACCAGGGAGCTGGTTTTCCTGGACTCGGGTGAGAAGGAGGTGGTAGATCCCCAATTCTGTCGGAGGTCAGGGGGCTAGCAGCCCTCAGCCTCTCTCCAGTACCACCTGACCCTGCCTTGGAAATGGAAATGTGATGAGTGAAAGGTCACAAGCAGGATCAAGGCCTCCGAGAAGACGGCAGCACGTGGCCTCCACCGGTCGGATGGAGGCTGGAGGGACACGGAGGGAGGTGGGAGCTGGGGGATCTTTGTACCCAGGTGAGAAATCTTGGGTCATCCTTGTCTCTCACTCCCTACTAATAGGGTCGCCAAAGAAGGAACACACGAGGCCAAAAGGGGTAAAGAATTATGAATTTACTAGAGGTCCGATGCATGAAATTCGTGTAAGAGTAGGCCTTCCTTCCCCAGCTGCTAGCACAAAGCTTCCCTCCGGCCATCGGCAGGCACCTGAGACTTGGGCTTTCCTCGAAGCCCCAGCTTCGTCCAGAAGGTCGTCTGGAAGGATGTCCGGTCTAATTAGCATATTACCCTTATATTATTATAGATTAGGTCATCTGGATACCCAGATGGGCTGAGCCCCAACACGGCACCAGCACACAAAGACAGAGAGTCAGAGGTTTTTAAAGGACTCTAGGTGGGCTTTTTCTGGGCAGAGAATTCTCTGTGCAGGTGGGGATTCTGGGAAAGTCCGGAGGGGAGATATAAGTTCTTAGCAAGTAGAATGTGGTCTAAGCGAGTGGAATGTCCTTGTGAAGTGGCCTAAAGGTCAGTAACCAGGGGAGAGGGTAACACCCTATCCATGTCTCTCCTTCTCCTGTACCCCCTTCTTTCTCTCTCTCTCTCTCTCTCTCTCTCTCTCTCTCTCTCTCTCTCTCTCTCTCTCTCTCTCTCTCTCTCTCTCTCTCCAGGCCTTTATGGGCCCCCACTTAGTCCAGTGCAGTAGCTTCTACACTGGTCCCCAGCTCCACCCTCGCCGCCCTAAAGTATATTCCATCCATAGCCCTCAGATGGCGGCAGTGAGCACCATAACCTGGTCTCCCAAGCCTCTACTCAGAATACCCAAGGCTTCCACCCTGGATTAGTTTTCTGTTGCTGCCACCACTAATTCCCACAAATTTAGCAGTTTAAACAACATGCATGTATCATCTCAGGTTCTGGTTTGGATCTCCCTAAGATCCAGGTGTCAGCAGACTGCGAGGCTCTAGAGAAGGATGGTCACCTGCTCATTCAGGTGTTGGCGGAATTCAACTCCTGTCTTCATCTCTTCCCCTGGTGCCTCTCCCTCATCTCACTCCAGCCTCCTCAAAGCTTCAAAGCTTCTCAGACACAGCTAGTGAATTCCAGCTCCTGGGCCTTTGCATATGCTCTTCCTCCGCCAGGAAAAATCTGCCTCAGGCATTTGCATGACTTGCTGTCCTTTTTTTAAAAAAAAAAAAATTCTAGATTGTCAATGTCTCTTAAAAAATTTTTTTTTAATTTCAGAGAGAAAGGGAGAGGGAAAGAGAGATAGAAACATCAGTGATGAGAGAGAATCATTGATTGGCTGCCTCCTGCACGGCCCCCACTGGGGATGGAGCCCGCAACCTGGCCATGTGCCCTTGTCTGAAACCGAACCCAGGACCCTTCAGTCCACAGGCCAATACCCTAGCCACTGAGCCAAACAAGCTAGGGCTTGCTGTTCCTCTTCACCCAGGTTTCTGCTTGGGGTATGGACTGTCTCCCAATATTCCTTTTCCTTATCTTTTATTGCAAGTAAATTATTTTTTAAATATATTTAATTGTTATTTTTACAGAGAGGAAGGGAGAGAGATAGTTACAAACATCGATCAGCTGCCTCTTGTACACCCCCTACTGAGGATGTCCTCACGACCAAGGTATGTGCCCTTGACCGTAATCGAACCTGGGACCCTTCAGTCTGCAGGCTGATGCTCTATCCACTGAGCCAAACCGGTTTCAGCATAAATTATTTTTTTATTGTGGTAAGATACACATAACCTAAAATTTACCATGGTAACAATTTTACAGTGTGCAACTATCTCTGCTCTCTAGTTCCAGAATGTTCCGTCACTGTCAATGGAAACCCCATATTGATTTAGCAGTCACTCCCCATTCTCACCCACTCCCTACTTTCCTTCTCTTTTGTATTAATAGAACACCTCCATTTTAAAGATGGACACAAGGTCATCCAGGAAAAAGACTACATTTCCCAGCCTTTCTTGAAGGCTATGCCATGTTGCATGTGACAACATTTTGACCAATAGCATGTGAGCAGCCGTGAAGAGGCGGAGCAGAGCCTCCCATACGTCCCTTCCCACTGGCTAGAAGGTGGACCTGATGGGGAGTCCATTCTAAAGATGGTAGAACTGAGGTCAGAAAGAGCCTGTGCCCCCACCACAGTGTAGCCAACCATCCCAGCCCTCGACCATTTACACCCAGACGATGAAGTGAGTGCTAAATAAAGTTATGTCTTATTTGAGCCACTGTCATGTTTCCATTCCAGCAGCCAAAGTGATATTGTAACCAGCACACCACATGGTAAAGGAATCTAAATCACGTGGCATTTTAGCAGGTAGGCAGCTGGCGAGGGCTCCGATAGGACAGTCTGGGAAGCTGGTGGCCCTATTATGCAAGGACAGAACATTTACGAAGCCTGATGCTTTGGACTGAATGTGTGTGTCCCCGCAAATTCACACGTTGAAACCCAATCCTCAATGTGATGGTATTAGGAGGTGGGGCCTTTGGTGGGGTCATTAGGTCATGAGGGTGACACCTTCAGGAACTGGATCGGTGTCTTTATCAAAGAGACGACAGAAAGCTCCTGGCGCCTTCCAACACGTGAGGCCACCGTGAGGGGACGGCTGTCTCTGAACCAGGAAGGGGGTTCTCGGCAGACACTGGATCTGCCTGCAGCTGGATCTTGGACTTGCAGCCTCCTGAACTGAGGAATACATGCCTGTAGTTTATAAGCCACCCAGTCTGTGGTATTCTGTGACAGCAGTCTGAACGGACGCAGCTGCCATCTGTGAGATCCTTGAAGACAGCCTGCCACTCCAGAGTGGATGGCTTTGTGCAATGCAGGCCAGGGCTGATTCTGTTAGTCAGGAATGACCTTCTGTGTCTCTTAAGCCACTAAAATGTTTCCCTCGCCAGCCACACCCATTGAGTTCAGATTGCGAGCCCCCATGACAAGTTCAAACTGCCTTTTCCAAATAGCAAATGTTTGGACAGTGAGGGATATCTGCATTCGGAGAGTCTTATGGTCACAGCGGCCTAACATTTGTCTTAACGAATATCCACAAAAAAACACACACAAAAAAACAAAACCCATCTGTCATCGACTACTGTGGGGATTTAATGAGGGACATAGAAAGCACCTAGCCTGTGCCTGGCACATAGTAGGTGCTCAATAAATGTTCATTGTTTCCATCACCATCTCTGGTTTGGAAAAGTGATGTCCGTTTCCAAACTTCCGGGGAGCTTCCTATGGAGCAGACCCTTTCCCACAGCTGGCTCTCTGCCTCCCCCCACCGCCACCACCTCCGCCTTCCTGCCTTTCTGCTTCATTCATTCCCTACCCTTTGCCCAGGCCCCTCCCTTCCTTAAACATCTCCTCCACTAACCCCACAACACTGCCCGCAGCAGGGCTGGGGCCAAGTTTCTCACAAAACTCTTTTATGACCGTTTTCTGACTGCTAAGTGGTTAAAAATATCCACTCCGCCCAGACAATTTTGCTAAGCTGGTGTCAGGGGGAGAAAGGGAGACACGGGAGAGCTCGCAAATGAAGCAAATTGCTGAAAATCGGATTTTTACTGTCTTATCTGGGAGCCACATGAGAGGAGATGAGATTGCAGTGCTGCTGGAACTTTCTCACATCCCTGAGTCGGGGGCAAGACAGTGGGGGAGGCATGTGGAGAGAAGACAGGGAAGGAGAACAGAAGGGAAGACAGGCTCACGAGGGAGGGAGCTGGAAGAGACAGGGAGGGGAAAATGAACAGGAAGAAAGGACAATGGCCATGTGAGCAATTCGAGGCATGGATTTGAACATCATGACCCCGGCCAGAGGCAATCACGAAGGCTATACCTCTGACAAAGCCCCGTTCGTTACCCATGGCATCCAGTTTTAATTGCCCAGCAAGCTCAGGTAAGAGGTAGGAGACACTCACCCATTTTACTGTTGAGAAAACGGAAGCTTTGAGGAAGGAAGCCTTTGCTCGAGATATCACTAGCCCCCCAGCCCTGGGAATGACCAAATGAGAGTCTGGATCGGGGGTGATACCTTTTTCGGTATGGGATCAGAGAGCAAATATTTTCAGCTTTTCAGGCCAGATGTTCTCTGTTGCAATAACCCAAGCCTGCCATTGCAAGGTGAAAACAGCCAGAGGCAATATGTAAAGGAATGGCTGTCTGTGTGCCAATAAAACTACACTGAGTGGCCAGATTATTATGATCTCTGAACGCATAATAATCTGGCCACTCAGTGTGTGTGTGTGTGTGTGTGTGTGTGTGTGTGTTATAACCCCGGTGCATGAATTCATACATGGGTGGGGTCCCACCAGCCTGGCTAGGGGGAGGGGACATGGGCGGTTGGCCTTCCTGCCTGCTGGTAGAACTCCTGGTTGAGGGGACAATTTGCATATTAGCCTTTTATTATATAGGATATACACTGAGTGGCCAGATTATTATGCATTCAGAGATCATAATAATCTGGCCACTCAGTGTATTTACAAATTCAAGTGGCCCCCAGAATTTGGACCCCAGGTTTGCCAGCCTCTGGTCTAAAACTATATTGCCCAAGATAGTAGCCACTAGCCACGTGTGGCTATTTACATTTAAATTCACTGGAAGTAGCCAAAACTGGTTTGGCTGAATGGATAGAGAATCAGCTTGCAGACTGAAAGGCCCCAGATTCAATTCCGATCAAGGGTACGTACCTTGGTTGCGGGCACATCCCCAGTAGGAGGTGTGCAGGAGGCAGCTGATTGGTGTTTCTCTCTCATCGATGTTTCTAACTCCCTATTTCTCTTCCTTCTTCTCTATAAAAAATCAATAAAATATATTAATAAATAAATAAATTCACTGGAAGTAAACAGAATTAAACACCTAGGCACTCAGTGGCACTAGCCACATTTTAAGAGCATAGTGGCTGCCTGGTGGCCGTGCACTGGGGCTACCCTGTTAGACAGCCCATAACGTAACCATTGCACTCATCACAGAAAGTCCTATTCTCCTGCTGCTCTAAATTGTTTGTCTCTAGTTCATGTTTTCTAGGGGTCAAAGTTAAAGGAGTGATTTGAGGAGGCTTTTATTTATTCAGTCAACAAACATTGGTCCAGTACTGTCCGGGTGCCAGCCCCTGGTGTTGGTGCTCAGGGTGGAAAGGAGCCTGAGAAAGACTCATTTCTGGCCTAGTCATTGCCATATTGTCTCTCTGTGTTGCTCCTCCACCCACATCTGTTTGTCTTGCTCTGATTTCCTTTCAGTTTTCTGTTCCTGTGCTTCTTCTTCCAGGAAGCTTTCCTGGACCACTCCAACAGGAGAGTGCCCCTTCCTGGTGCTCATTACCCTGTCTGATTCTTCATCACAGCTCTCCCTGACCCTCTGATATATATCCATTATTTGCTTATTCGTTTCCACCTCCTCCACCAGAATTCAAAGTTCACCAGGACAGTGATTTTGTTCTGCTTTCTCAGAACAGAGAAGGTGGTTGTGAGCCCAGGCTTTGAAGCAGATCGCCTGAGTTTGCATACTGCCCTTCCTTCTTGGAGGCTGTGAGATGCTCCACAAGATGCGTGGGCTTTCTCTACCTCTGTTTCTTCACCTGTAGAATAGGACAAATAACAGTATACTGAATGGTGGCCCCCAAATACATGTTCATGTCCCAATACTTGCACCCTGTGAATGTAGCCATTTTTGGAAAAGGGGTCTTTGAAGATGTAATTAGGTTAAGGATGAGGTCATTGTGGGTGACCTCAGTGGGTTCCAAATCCAATGACAAGTATCCTTTTTAAAAAAATGTTTTACTGGGAGGTTGGATAGAGGCTGGGAGGAAGGGGGAAGGGGGAAAACATGGGAGATATCTGTAACACTATCAACAATAAAAATATATTTAAAATAAAGTGTTCAATAAAAATTTTTACATTGGTTTTTGAAGAGAAAGATAGGGAGCAATAGGGAGAGATATTTATTGTTCCACTTATTTATTTTTATTTTTTAATATTTTTATTGAGTTTATTTATTTCAGACAGGAAGGGAGAGGGCAAGAGAGATAGAAACATCAATGATGAGAGAGAATCATTGATGGACTGCCTCCTGCACGCCTCACACTGGGGATCGATCCCACGACCCAGGCATATGCCCTGACCAGGAATCGAACTGGTGACCTCCAGGTTCATAGATTGACACTCAACCACTGACCCACACCGGCTGGGTTGTTCCACTTATTTATGCACTCACTGGTTAATCCTTTTTTTTTTTTTAAGGATCAGTAAGGTGTATATATATGTGTGTGTGTGTGTGTGTTTATTGATTTTAGAGAGAGAGGAAAAGAGAAGAAGAGATAGAAACATCAGCATCGATTGGAGACCTCTTGGTGATGGGATGACGCTCGATCCACGGAGCCACAACAGCTGGGCTGGGTAATTCTTTTTTTTTTTTTTTTTAGATTTTCTGGCAAGAATACTTTTTTTTAGAAAATATATTTTATTGATTTTTTTTTTTTACAGAGAGGAAGGGAGAGAGATAGAAAGTCAGAAACATCGATGAGAGAGAGACATCAATCAGCCGCCTCCTGCACGCCCCACAGTGGAGATGTGCCCACAAGCAAGGTACATGCCCCCAACCGGAATCGAACCTGGGACCTTTCAGTTCGCAAGCTGACGCTCTATCCACTGAGCCAAACCGGTCTCGGCTGGGCTGGGTAATTCTTGTACATGCCCTGATGGGGGATCACATGCGCAACCTTGCTGGGAATGACTCTCTGATCACCTCAGCTACCCAGCCAGGGCAACGTGTACTCTTTTTTTTTTTTAAATATATTTTATTGATTTTTTTACAGAGAGGAAGGAAGAGGGATAGAGAGTTAGAAACATCGATAAGAGAGACATCGATCAGCTGCCTCCTGCATGCCCCCCACCAGGGATGTGCCCACAATCAGGATACATGCCCTCGACCGGAATCAAACCTGGGACCCTTCAGTCCGCAGGCTGACGCTCCATCCACTGAGCCAAACCGGTTTTGGCCAACGTGTACTCTTTTAAAAGTAAAGCAATGACATGATCCAGCCCAGAAGTGACACATTAGTTCTGCCCCACATTCTTTTGCCAGAACAAATCATGTGGCCCACATTTCATTACAAGGGGACCAGGAATATGATTCTGCCCAGAAAGGGGAGAAACAGAGGTATTTGGAAAACAGTGGTCATCATTCAACCAGGTGGCCATGAAGGGGTGGTCTGGAAGGAGGTGGAGAGCTCCAAGTCCAACATTTAGGGATGGGGTAGAGAATGAACCTATAAAGGAAGCTGTAAGCTTATGCCCGGGGAACTCAAATACTTTTTTATGCATCAGGCTGGTGGCTGCTACCGGCAGAGGACATGCTATCCTAGACACAGGCAGGAACTGAGAGAGGAGAGCAGTCACATGACTAAGCTGAATCATCCCTTAGTAGCCTGATATTCCTTCCTCCCTGGAATCCCATCTCCTTAGTGAGGCTCAGTCGAGGACAGAAGCCACTCTAGGTATTTCAATAGGCGGGGATTGAATGCAGGTAACCAGTGCCTGCAACCTGGAGGGAGGCATACGAGCATCCAAGAAGGTAGCACAGGCTGGAGCCTTGGAGAATAACTGCGGATGATCTGGCTGATTGTTCTCAACAGCAGAGTGGGCGCTTTGCAGGGTGATGATGGCCGGAGGGTGCCCCAAACCTCATGACTGTCAGTTGCCAGGGCAGGCCTGCGTTCTTAATTGCCATTGAGAGGAAGGGTGAAGCTCGTTTCTCTTCCACCTGGCCAGTCTCTCACGAATGTCTCCCCGTTGTGAACTCCACCCTACAGCCCTGGTGACAGGTGCATCTCAGACATGCGGTTGCCAGACTTCCAGCCCCTGAGACAGAGTGGAGAGGAAGAAGTGCAGCGTTGCTAGCAGATAATCCCTCACACCCAAAATGGTGAAACACGGAGGCGGTGGCCAGAGGGGTGGGGGCCTGGTGACATGCTGGCCAGGAGGAGTTGGAAGTGATCCTGGTCCATGGTGGACCCCCACTCCAGGCGTCCAGGGCAGTTCCCTTGTTTCATGAAGTCATTCCTTCCTAGGCAGCTCTTTTTTTAAAAATATATATATATATTTTATTGATTTTTTACAGAGAGGAAGGGAGAGGAATAGACCGTTAGAAACAAAGATGAGAGAGAGACATTGATCAGCTGCCTCCTCCTACAGGCCCCCTACTGGGGATGTGCCTGCAACCAAGGCATATGCCCTTGACTGGAATCAAACCTGGGACCTTTCAGTCCGCAGGCCTACGCTCTATCCACTGAGCCAAACCGGTTTCGGCCCAGGCAGCTCTTGGATGGTTCTCCTCCCTACAAAGCGACAGAACTTAGGTGACAGAGTTGAGCCTTGGTGATGAAACAGCTGTTTAAAAGTAAGAATGGAGCCCTAGCCAGTGTGGCTCAGTGGATAGAGTGTTGGCCTGCCGACTGAAAGGACCCAGGTTCAATTATGGTCAAGGACACATGCCCTGGGTTGTGGGCTCGATCCCCATTAGGGGGCTTGCAGGAGGCAATCGATCAATGATTCTCTCTCATCATTAATGTTTCTATCTCTCTCTTCCTTCCTCTCTGAAATCAATATAAAATAAAAATAAAAAAGTAAGAATGGAGTATGAAGCCATGGTCAAAAGAAATGAACTATCAATCTGCAAGAAGACACGGAGGATCCCTAAATGCATGAGTGGAAGACTGAAAAAGCTGCAGACTGCACGACTCCCGCTCTACGGGAAAAGCAAAAACCAGAGAGAACTGTTGCCAGGGGTTCTCTCAGAGGTACGAATAGGAAGAGCCCAGGGTTACTAGGGCGGTGAAAGTATTCTGTAGGGTCCTATAATGGTGGGTCAGTGAAATCTTGCAATTGTCAAAACCCATGGGCCATGGAACACCAAGAGTCAGCTCTCATGTCAACTGCAGTCTTTAGTTAGTAATATGGTGTTGATATTGGTTCGTCTGGTTTAAGAAATGTATCACACTAATGCAAGATATTAATAACAGGAGAAATGGGGGATCCATGGGAGCTCCCTGTACAATTCTTTCTGTAATATAAAACTGCTCAAAATGTAAAATCCATCCATTAGAAAGAAAAAAACACCCTAGATGGATTGGCCCAGCGGATAGAGCATCGGCCTGAAGGGTACTGGGTTTGATTTTGGTCAGGGGCACATACCTTGGTTGCAGGCTCCTCCCCTGCCTAAGTCCTGATCATGGTTCATTCAGGAAGCAACCAATCAATGTATTTCTCTCACATCGATATTTCTCTCTGTCTTTCCCTCTTTCTTCCACTCTCTCTAAAAGTCAATGGAGCCAAAACCAGTTTGGCTCAGTGGATAGAGTGTCAGCCTGCAGACTGAAAGGTCCCAGACTCGACTCTGGTCAAGGGCATGTACCTTGGTTGTGGGCATAATCCCAGTGGGGGCGTGCAGGAGGCAGCTGATCAATGTTTCTAACTCTCTATCCCTCTCCCTTCCTCTCTGTAAAAAAATCAATAAAATATATATATATATTTTAAAAGTCAGTGGAAAAGTCTCATTGGGTGAGGACTTTTTAAAAAGGAAAGAAAGAAAGAAAGAAAGAAGTAAAGAGTGGCTTTGGGGGGCTGGATCATGCTCCAATCTGCAGGTTCTCTGATAAATGGAGAGAACTGATTGAACTGCCATGGATGCGCTAAGCACTGAGCATACAGTCCCTATGCTGCAGCCATGAACTTCTCGCTTTGGGCAGACCTGGAAACTAGCCTGGCCTGCTTGTCCTGTCAGCCTTGGGCGTCCTCTCCAGGATCCGGGCTCCCTTGCCAAGAATTCTCTTGGTCTTTCTTAGATTAGTAAGAAAACTGTGTCTCAGTTTTACTAATTGTAAGTGGGGATGGATATAATATGTACTAGTCAGGATAGCCTAGGTTATGCTACATAACAAATAAGCCCAGATTGTTGAGCTAGAGAAGATTGGAAAACAGTGGTCATCATTTTGGGATGGGGTTTCTATATTCCAGACATAATGCTTGTCAGCAATCTGGAAGATGAGACTTTCGAAAGGCAGTTATGATACAGCAAGCCCAAGTTTGCAGCTGGCCACTGTGGTGAGAATGAATCTGAGAATCCACCACAGAAGCAGCAAACACGTGTTTGCAAAAACAGCCCCCTGCCCCTTGCCCGAAGCCAAACAAGGAGACAGGACAGTTCCAAACCCAGCATCTCCCAGTGTCCACTCTCCCAATCCCAGCGCCAACCCCTTCTTTTCTCTCCTCCTGGCAACACATTCCTTCAGAGCTGGAAGTTAATAAACTCATCACTGAAGAGCAGGGAACATGTCTGCAGAGGTTTTAATTACAGCAGAAAATTGGCCCAATTGGTATTTAATGTCGACTAAGTGTCGAGTTAACTGGTCAGGGCAGGAGGAGCTGAGGTTTGCATGGGGGTGTCCTGAGCCTGGCCTGCCTGCTTTTCCCTGGGAGCCTCTGAGAGCCTGGAGGGAGGGGGGGGAGCAGGGGGTGAGGGGCGTGTGGTTCTGGCTCTCTGGGGGCTGCAGAAGGACCTCAGAGGCCCTGGAAGAGGAAAGGAAGCACCCTGAGGTGAGGAGGTGAGAAGACATTTCTGACACCTCAGCTCAGGGCTCTGCTGTCCCGCCTCAGGCTTTTTCCTCCTTGTGACAGTTGGTATCTGGTAGGCAGCAGTGGAGGAGGGGTTCCGATAAGGAGGGTTCAGGTAAGGAGAGTGTGGGAGGAGCTGCGATCGGGGTGGGGATCCAGTGCAGTCCAAGGAAGGATTGAGTCCTCCAGGGGCAAGGCTGAGCTGAGGAGCTAAACCTTCCCAGAGAGGCAGGGGGAGGAAGAAGCTCCTGGGTCCCCTGTGCAGCCTCAGAGCTCTGCCCAGGGAGCTGAAGGAGGGGAATTTCCCTGGAGAGCCGGTGCCTCCGAGAGAAAGAAAGGAAAAGCCCCAAACAACTGGAGACAGGATAGCAAAAGCCAACCCCACCCAGAATCCACTGCTGTTTATTATTTTCCATACATTCCAGGCCCTCCAGGGCGACCTCGTCCTGCCCAGAGGACAGTTCATTATGTATTTATTTATTTTTGTTAGAACAACTCAGCAAAAGAACATTCCAGTTTATTGTTGGACAACATTGTTTCAGACATACATCAAACAGGCCAAAAAAGAAAATAAACACCAACTTCATAGACAAAAAAAGAGGGGGGGGGAATCTTTTTGATTTTTCAAATCAGGATTAACACTTTGAACTGTTAAAAAAGAAAGAAAGAAAGAAAGAAAGAAAGAAAGAAAGAAAGAAAGAAAGAAAGAAAGAAAGAAACCACCCTAGCTGGTTTGGCTCAGTGGCTAGAGCGTCGGCCTGTGGACTGTGGAGTCCCGGATTCAATTCCATTCAAGGGCATGTACCTTAGTTTCGGGCACATCCCCAGTAGGAGGTGTGCAAGAGGCAGCTGATCCATGTTTCTCTCTTTTTAAAAATATTTTATTGATTTTTCACAGAGAGGAAGAGAGAGGGATAGACAGTCAGAAACATTGAAGAGAGAGAGACATGGATCAGCCGCCTCCTGCACACCTCCTATTGGGGATGTGCCTGCATCCAATGTACGTGCCCTTGATCGGAATCGAACCTGGGATCTTTCAATCCGCAGGCCGATGCTATATCCACTGAGCCAAACCGGTTTCGGCTCCATGTTTCTCTCTCATCAATGTTTCTGACTATCCCTCTCCCTTTCTCTCTGTAGAAAATCATTAAACTATATATATAAAAAAATATACCTTTTTATCTTTGGCCTTTTTAATCATCTCATACAAACCAACTACTTATAGTACAGTTAAGTACATACACAAAAAGTTACTGGAATGCTCGGAATAAATTTGTTTTTTTGGTGGTGGTTTTGCTTTTTTACATGTTTTCTTTTTCTCCTTTGAGAGTATAATGAACATGGTCACACCACAAGTCAAGTCAGAAGTAGGACAAGAATGCTCCAAAGGCTCGTTTGGTCATCCCAAGATCACTAAAAATGGCTGGTACCTAACAATATGCACAAAAAAACACAAAACGTAAATACAAGATCCAAACATTCCCTTTTGAAGTACTTTTAAGAAAAGAAGCAGGGTCTTGGAGGTTTTGGTTCTTTTTCACTCCCCTGCTGCAAATTCACGTTGTGGGTTTGGTTGGGTGGTGCGAGTGCGTGTCACCTGCAGGTGGCGCTGCCGAGGTGGAGCGAGGTGGGGGGCGGGAGTGGGGCGGGCAGGTGGAGGGGAAAGGTCACCAGGTTCAGATTCTGAGTCGGGAAGTGAAGGGTGAATAGGTCACGGAGGCCTTTTTTTAAAAAAAGTTTAACTTTTCCTTTTTTTGCTGTCTGGTTATCCCCAGGGAACAGTTTAAAAATAAGAGTAGCTGAAACCGGTTTGGCTCAGTGGATAGAGCGTCGGCCTGCGGACTGAAAGGTCCCAGGTTCGATTCCGGTCAAGGGCATGTACCTTGGTTGCTGGCACATCCCCAGTGGGGGGCGTGCAGGAGGCAGCTGATCGATGTTTCTCTCTCATTGATGTTTCTGACTCTCTAGCCCTCTCTCTGTAAAAAATCAATAAAATATATTTTAAAAAGAAAGAAAGAAGAGCAGAGACTCCTCAGGCGGACTGCGTGGACTCTAACTCTGCTGTCACTTACTAGCTGCGTGACTGAAAGTAAGCGACTTGAGCTGTCTGTCTCAGTTTTGTCATCTGTAAAATGGGGGTGTAGTTTCCAATGGTTAGACGAGGCGAGGCAGCAGAAACAAAGAAACCCAACATCTCAGCAGCTTACAATTGTAGGTTTACTTCTCACTCATGCTTCATCCCTGTTTTGGGTCGTTGGAGGGAGCTCTCCTCAGCCACTGCTGGAGCAATCACATTCTGGAACATTGCTGAACATTGTGGCAGGAAGAAGGAAGAGCTTTGGAAGGTCTCACACAGGCAATTAAATGCTCTAACGTGCGGGGCGGGGCGACACATGTCAGTCCCTCGCAGAGCTCATGGGTTAGAACTCGTCACAGGATCTCATGTACAACATGGGGGCAGGAGGCACAGTCCTTGGCTACCAGAACGGATGGCCTCCCGTTGAGTGAGTTACTGAGTTGTGAAGTGCTTCGGACTGTACCTGGCACATCAAGAGTGCTCTTTACCCATCCCCGAATCCGTGCTTCATCAGGAAGAGTGATCTCACCAGGTGTCACAGACTCAGTGTCTGTGATACTGGCTGAGCAGGACCAAGATGGACCAGCGGCTGGAAGCCTGGAAAGTGAGCTCCAGTGTGTGCCAGGTGTGAGGCACAGTGGAGTTACACTTATGTCAGACTCCTGACCTCGGTCAGGACCTCATTGCTCCAGCACGCATTCTGGAGAGAGAGATTGTGAGGACTGATCAAACCCTTGAATCGATACCCCCTCCCCTGGGAACTGACCTTTAGGCCACTTCACAACCGGCATTCCACTCGCTTAGGCCCCATTCCACTTGCCAATACCATTATCTCTCCCCTCCGGAGTTTCCCAGAACCCAGACCTGCACAGAGAATTCTCCGCCCAGAAAAAGCCCGCCTAGAGTCCTTTAAAAACCTGACTCCCCATCTTTGGGTGCTGGCGCCATGTTGGGGCTCAGCCCATCTGGGTTTCCATATGATCTAATAAATTCATACTTCTTACCCTTTTGGCCTCGTATGTTCCTAACAGAGATGTGAGCTAGAGCCTGCCCAGATCCTACATCCCTGGACCAACAGGCACCCTGCCCCACAGAGACCCACCCCACATCCAGGCTGCCCACGCCACAAGGGCCAGAGCAAGTGCTCATGTCAGCTGCAGCCTGAAGCCCCAGACCTCCTGAGGGCAGGAGCCCAACCAACCCCCCGCTGTCCCTCTTGTATCTCATGGTTGAGACCATTTCTCTTGGCTGTGAGGAGCACTCACCCAAAGCCACTCTCGTTCTCTCACTCCTCACTCACTCCGTTCTTAACCCAAACAGAGGAGGTAACAGGTAAGGGAACAGGATCTGAGAGGCAGTCACTGGCTCAGGGTCTTCCAGACTTAAAGCCAGGCTGCTCTGTCTCCAGAACTTTCAAAAATGTCACCAAGCTGCGTCTATGAGGCCTCTGCACACCTCCCCCCGCCACCACCACGCCATTTAGCTCGCCTGGTGTTCCACCAGCCTCCCGCATCCTCCCTCCTCTACCCAGCCTGCAGGAGCACAGCAACCCTGCTGAGCCTGGTTTCACCTTCACCCAAACGGAGCTCACTTCAAAGGAGGGCGCAGAGGCCTGGCAGACACCAAGGGAGCCCCTGAAAAATCCACATTGCCAGGCAAAAAAAAAAAAGGAGGTGGGGAGGGCCCAAAGCACTGGTAACTCCAGTTAAAGCCTCCGTGGCCGCAGCTCATGCCCCAGCAGAGCCCAGTCAGGCACAGGCCAGGCGGCTCCTCCAGCAGCTCTGGCTTCTTTAAGAACAGGGAAGCAATGCAAGCTTGCCGCCCCCCCAAACCCTCCGCAGCGGTGGGGCCACAGCTGGCCTGGAGGGGCCGTTTATCGGGGTCTGGAGCCACAGTGGTGGATTCTCAGGCAGGGGAGAGAAATGGGTGCTGTCCCGGTGCACTGGCAGGCAGAGGAGAAGCAATGCCAACTGCCCTTCCCAGGGTGACGTCCCCCATGTACCTCTGTTACAGGAGTGTGTTGGGGGGGGTGGGGGTGGGGGACACACTGAGAAGTCCCCAGCTTCCCAGCCTCTTTCCCTGAGAGCTAAGCCCAGCCGGAGGCCTTCCAGCCCTTAAAGGGCAGGAAATGGGAGTTAAGGAGGATTTAGAGACCCGCCCACCTGCTGAGAGATTAGCTGAGATCAATATACCCAGGGCTAGAGAAGATCCTCTCTGAGGGGCTCGTTAACCGTGACCCGGAGAGGTAATTAACAGGCTTGTTGGCATTGTGCCAGGTCCCCTAACCCCACCGAATACCAGGCAGCCCCTCCAAAGCTGGGACTGGGGTCCTGGCTCCGGTCTTACTTCTCCTGCGGGTCCAAAATCTGGGTCCTTTTTCCAGCTACTCCTGGGGGAGCATTATAATGGCCATTATCATTTATTGAGTGCTTGCTGTGTGCCTGTAATAGTACTGCACAACGCTTTAAATCGTTTGTGAGCCCTGGCCCCTCAGCTCGCTCAGTTGGTCGGAGCCTCATTATCCCCCACACCCCCCTAAGGAAGCAGGGGTTGGTAGAACAACAAATCCTCTCTCTCCCTCTCCCTCTTCCTTCCCCTCTCAAAAAAAAAAAAATTGTTAAATAGTTCCATGAGCTATCATCACAATTCTAGAAGGCAGGTTGCTATCAAGTCGACTTTGCAGATGAAGAAACTGAGGCACGGGGAAATGAGAGAGATTGTGCAAGTTCATTCCATTGGTAAAATGCTGATTCTGGGATTCAGAGCCAGGCATTTGGGTTCAGAGCTTGGGCCCCTAACCTGAACTGTAGTCTCTTTTCCCTGCCAAGCTTCCACCTAACGCCACTGTATTGTTCCCCATTTTTCTGGCACCTCGAACCATCTGGAGCCACCTGAGCATCCAAGTGCAGGGAAAACTCTGTGCACCAAACACAAAGTCCCAGAGGCGTAGAAGCTCCAGGAAGGTGGGGATCCCAGAGGATCCCATTTGTCTTGAGAAGCAAGCAGTAGGTCTGGCAGGTGGTCTTGGGTGGCCACAATATTTGTGTGGAGCTCTGGCCTGTGAGACCCGTGGGCTGAGTGTCCTACCACGCACAGAGAGGTCACCAGTGCAACTTCTGGTCAGGGCCCAGGCCCAGGTTGTGGCTTGATTTCCAGTAGAGGGCGTGCAGGAGGCAGGCAGTCAATGTATCTCTCTCACATCAATGTTTTTCTCTGCCTCTCTCCCTCTTCCTCTCTCTCTAAAAACCAATAAAAGCATATCCTCAAGTGAGGATTTAAAAAAGAGAAAAAAAGAGGGGTAGTGTTAACCTAAATGCCCAGAAATAACGGATAGGGTGGACAGAGCTTGCTTACATCAAAGATCTACCTTTTACTAAAAAGTTCTATGCCTGGGTGTGACTACCACTGTGGCCTGCCCAGTTAGGAATTTATGATCAAATCACCCTGTGAGGTTACTTTCCATAGAATGCCGTATTGTGTGTGTGTGTTTTGGCCACAGTATAAACACCTATAAAGATCAATAGTGATTTTCTCAAGGCTGGAAATGTGGGAGGACGCTTCGGTCTCCTGGTACACACTGAGTGTGTTTCCTGCTGGTAATAAGATACAAAAAGCTCAATATTTATTTATTTATTTTAAATTTTGTTTATTAATTTGAGAGAGAGAGAGAGAGAGAGAGAGAGAGAGAGAGAAACATCGATTTGTTGTTCCACTTATTTATGCATTAACTGGTTGATTCTTGTATGTGACCTGACTGAGGATCAAACCTGCAATCTTGGTGTATCAGGTTGACACACTAACTGAGCTACCTGGCCAGGACCAAAAAACTAAATATTTAAAACTTCTCCCTAAATGGAGGTAAGAGTAAAAGCTCAAGAGGAAGAACCCCTTTTGGTTAGGGTCCCCATGGGAAGCAGACTGAGAGGTAAGTCGGTGACTTGAGGTCTGTTATAAAGATGAGGGAAGCTTTGGGAATGGCTTAGCCATGGGCGCTGTGAGGTTGGGAGCTGTGACCAGCTTGCAGGACAGGTTTGGAACTGACCCCACTCCCCTCTTGTCTCTCACCTCTTACCAGCGCCTCCTGTCAGCTGAACCCACTGGAAGCCAGAGGACCAGAGAGCACCCATCCGTCTAGCACCCTGAGCCAGGTGGAGGAGGGTGAAAGTGGATCTTGAAGGCCACATAGCAACGATCTTGTCCTACCATCCTTAACTTAGCATTCAGATCCAGCCAGCTCTTCCACTGGCGGGGAGTATCCCACCTTCTGGAGAAGTTTTTGTTATGCACAAGATGGTTCAGACAAGGACTTTACCAACCATGAAATATTGTGGTTAAATCTAAGGTTTAACCACAGGGAACAAGTTCAATGAATTGTGCTTCATACCATGGAAAATGAGACCCCCCCCCTCCAAAAAAAGGGGGGGGGAGAGGTAAAGTGGAAAAAGCACCAAAATCTAGTGTGATTGTAGTAGGTTGAATTGTATCCCCCCTCAAAAGATATATCCAAGCCCTAACCCCTGGTACCTGTAAATGTGGTGTTATTTGGAAATAGGTCTTTGCGATATAATTAGTTAAGGAATCAAGACAAGATTATCCTGGATTTTAAGGTGGGCCCTAAATCCAATGACTGGCATCCTTATAAGAGAAAGAAGAATATGATTTGGATACACAAGGAAGAAGATCAACTGCCAGGAGCCACCAGAAGCTGGAAGAGGTAAGAAGGACCCTCCCCTAGACCCTGCTGACACCTGGGTCTTAGACGTCTAGCCTCCAGAACTGTGAGAGAATACCTTTCTGTTGTTTTAAGACATCCAGCTTGTGGTCATTTGCAGCAGTCACAGCAAACTAATCTCTCTATATAAAAGCCTAAGCAACTGACGGATCCACCTACCAGTTGCTATGATGTACACAGACCACCAGGGGACAGGCGCTCAATGCACAGGATCAGGCTCCCTCCTGTCTGGATCGGGCCTGCAGGGATCGGGCCGAAACTGACTATCTGACATCCCTCAAGGGGTCCTGGATTTCGAGGGGGCACAGGCCAGGCTGAGGGACCCCACCAGTGCATGAATTCGTGCACTGGACCTCTTGTATAATGATAAAAGCACTGGGCACTGGCGGATATACCTCAACTCTCTAACCTGGTGGGGATAAGTCAGAGATGCACAACCCATACCCAGGTCCCCCAGAGGTCTTCAGCGAGACTGAGCCCAAAGGAGTCACCTGCTCATGGTTCCCACCCCCATCCCTGTTGGCTTCCTCCCTTCCCTGGTGTATCAATTATATACAATCCTGCTCAACAAATTACCCCAAACACAGTGTCTTAAAACAATGATCATGTATTATCTCTCATGTTTCTGTGGATCAGGAGTGCTGACAGGGCACAGGGGAACCGCTGGTCCTTGCCCCTCAGTGTCTGAGACCTCAGCTGGAAGACTTGAAGGCTGCGGCTGGAGTCACTCCTTGCGTGACTGCTTGCTGGTGCTGGCTGTTGGCTGAGGACCTAGCTGGGGCTGTGGGCTGGGAAACCCATATGCAGCTCCTTTTATGGTCTGGGTAGTCCTTGGCCCTTAAAATATAGTGGCAGGATTTCAAGTGCAATAATTAAGAGAAAGTGAAAAAAAGGGAGGCAGGGAGGGATGGAGGGAGGGAGGAACCAGGTGGAAAGTATCTCATTCTTTAGGATCCGGTGTCTACAAATCTCAGAATCACTGCCTTTATGCTCCATTGGTTGGGGCTTTCCAAGCCCCGCCTGGACTCAAGGGGCAGAGAGCGCAGACCCCGTCTCTTTTCGGAGGATCATTATCATATTGTAAGAAGAGCCTGTGTGATGGGATAAATTTGAGGGGTGGCATCTCTGAAAATCGCAACCTGCGGTTCCTCTTTCACTTCCTTGCTCCCCACAGCTGTTTCCTGGGACCACTTCCCAGACCAGAATCTTTGCCTTTGAGGAAACCCAAAGTAAGATATCACCAAAGCAATACTGTATTTATGTAGGTGGGCATAGATGTCTGTAAGTTCCGAAAGAGATCTGTAAAGATAACCCCCTCACAGACAACCAACCGTGTGTCGGTTCCCTAGCAAGAAAGCTAGGATGGGGTGGAGGAATTAGAAAGGTTTGTCTGTAATATCTGGATTTTTATTTTTGTTTTTGGCCCCAAGGAGGGATTTCCTGCATTCTCTTGTGGAAAGTAAAAGAGGGAGAGACAGGATAAGGAAGCCATTGGACTTTTGGGGACATGAGCCCGGAAGCATTTGTAACTCTCTTTTAAAAAAAATAAAAAATATATATTTCAGAGAGGAAAAGAGAGGGAGGGAGATAGAAACAACAATGATGAGAGAGAATCATCAATCAGATGCCTCCTGCACACTGGAATTGAGCCAGCAACCCCAGCATGTGCCCTGACCAGAATCAAACCATGACCTCCTGGTTCATGGGTCAACCCTCAACCACTGAGCCACACTGGCTGGGCATCTGTGACTCTCTTACACACAGGAAGCAGGAAGAGAGGAGGCAGAGGGCAGCCCCAGGCAGCCCCCCTCTGCACACAGGGAAAGCCGCCAGCCCATTTTACAGCTGAGCTGAGGGCTTGGGTAGTTCAAGGGTCCAGAATTTCTAGGAAACTGGAGAATACCCTCACCTAGAAGGGCACTCAAGTCTCACTTACATAATCTATGAAATGGTTATGATCATGACTCTCCCACAAAGCTGCTGTGAGGGTAACATACATTATTACACGCAATGTATGTGTGATTGGCAGGGGACCTGGCACATAAAAGCAATAATAGATGTATTGTGCACGCGACAACTCTATGCCAGAAATTGTTTTAAGAGCTTTTTGTGTGTTAACCCATCTAATTCCTCACAAT
Organism: Lasiurus cinereus; assembly: GCA_011751065.1. Lineage (NCBI taxonomy): Eukaryota > Metazoa > Chordata > Mammalia > Chiroptera > Vespertilionidae > Lasiurus > Lasiurus cinereus. The sequence continues at coordinate 2,428,096 of JAAGEH010000343.1, read as the reverse complement.
AACACTATGAAGTAGGAGCTATTATTGCCCCGATTTTGTAAAAGAGGAAACAAAGGTTGGGCAAAAAGCCAAGGCCGCACCGTGAGGCTGCCAGACTTCTTCCTTTCCTTCTGACTCCAAAAGCAGTGCTCTCTCTACCCATCTCCCATACCTCCCGTGGGGAAACAACGAATGAATAAATGAGACACATTGGAGCTGGAGAAAGACTATGTTTTCCTGGTCTTTTCTGGGACCTAGAAAGGCTGGTATAATCCTGGAAGCTGGTACCCTCCCCTCTTCTTAACCACCTTCAGGGTTCCACTTGGACCCTCTTCTCTAAACTGGAGGGTTTGGAGCAAAGCTGGCGCGGGAAGCTTCTCCTTCAAGATCTGGGAAAGGGGTTCCTCTTTCTCTGACTCCCATTTCCCTTATAAGGGGGAAAACCCCTCACTCCTCCCCTCCCCTGCAGAGAGCAGCAGCTTCCTGGGGGCCTTGCTACCCTGTTGCTATGGCAACCAGACTCACTAGCAGTTTCTGGTAAAGAAGTTGGCTCTGCCCACAGCTTGGAGGGGAGGAACACTGGGGTAGAAAGGAGACGTCAGGAACACCCCTTTGCCCACACTCCAAGGCCTGGGAGATTGGAGGCCCAAGTCAACCAAGGACAGGGGGAGGACTGTTCCCACCTGGGGGCCTCCCTTCTGAATCTGGGGCAGCTCTTCACATTTTCCAACCTTTGTCCACCCTGAAAGACTGCCTAGAAACCTCTGAGGAGGGAGGTGTCAGGATTCTCACAGAGTAGGGTCACACACAGCTCTGGGGGACATTTCCTTTTCTCTGCTTTTTCTTTCTTTGAATGAGCTATAATTTGCATAAGATAAAGTGCACAATCTTAAGTTTTAGCTCGATGAATTTTTACATGTGTATATGCCTGCATATCGATCACCCAGGTTGAGAGGATTTATCCATCCCTCCAGAAAGTTCCTTCGTGCGCTTTCCTAGCCTCCAATCTGACTTTGTCTTCATAGATTAGTTTTGCTTGTCCTTGAACTTCCTGTAAAAGGAACCGTATCTGGTTTCCCCTTCTGTATCTGGTGTCTCCCACATTACAATAAACCTGTGGGAATACTTGCCGTTACAAGTATCATTAGCTTTGTCCTTTTTCTTTGTTATGTAATATTCCACTGTGGGGATATTTTGCTTTATTCTATTGTTGATGGATATTATTTGAATTGCTTGCAGTGACTGGTTTTTGTGACCAAAGCTGCTATGAACATTCTTTTTAAAAATATATATATTTTATTGATTTAAAATTTTTTTTTTTTTTTTTTACAGAAAGGAAAGAAGAGGGATAGAGAGTTAGAAACATCAATGAGAGAGAGACTGATCTGCTGCCTCCTGCACACCTCCTACTGGGGATATGCCAGCAACCAAGGTACATGCCCTTGATCAGAATGGAACCTGGGACCCTTCAGTTCGCAGGCCGATGCTCTATCCACTGAGCCAAACGGGTTTTGGCTGCTATGAACATTCTTACGTCTTTGGGGAACATAATTTCACGGATCTGTTGGGTTCATACCCAGAAGTAGAATTGCTTGGTCACAGTTTTAGGAGATGGTTCAGGTTTTCCAAAGCAGCTGTACTATTTTACATTCCCACCAGCAGTTATATGAACATTCCAGTTGCCCCACATCCTTGCCAACACTTGAACCATAGGTCTTTTTCATTTTAATTATTCTGGGGGATGTGTTGCGGTATCTCATTATGGCTGGTTTTGCATTTCTCTGATTATTGATGATGTTGAGCATCTTTTCGTGTGCTTATTGGTCATTTTGATATTGTTGTTAATAGTTCCAGTCACCTATCATTTTATCAATTTGGTTATATGTCTTTTCCTTACTGATTGTAGGAACTCTTTATATGGTCTGGATATGAGTCCTTTATCAAGTGTACATCTTGCAAATATCTTCCTTTTGGTGGAATATTTCTTATTCCACATTATCTCTCCAGTTCTAGACTGGGAGAGGCCACAAAAGCAAATCGCCACAGATGATTCTTTATATATATATATATATATATATATATATATATATATGGTACATTTTATTATGGAGAGGAAGGGAGAGGGACAGAGAGTCAGAAACATCAATGAGAGAGAGACATCGATCAGCTGCCTCCTGTACACCCCCTACTAGGGATATACCTGCAACTAAGATACATGCCCGGAGAATCCAAGATGGCGGCATAGGTAAACACCTATACTGCTGCCTCGCATAACAATTTCAAAACTACAACTAAAAGACAGAACGGACATCATCCAGAACCACAGGAAAGCTGGCTGAGTGGAAGTTCTACAACTAGAGGGAAAGAGAGGGGCTCACAGAGACCCAGAGGAGCTGCAAAAAGCTGAGGTGTGGAGACGCGCGCTGAGAGAGCGGGTGCCGGAGTACCTGGCTGGCTTTCTCTGGCGGGAGGGAAACGGAGACTCCCAACGGCATTGAACCCCTTATCCTACGACACTAAACCCCAGATCCAGCCGAAACTCATACGGGGGGAGTTTGGACTGTGAAAAGGGAGAGGTGCACGGAAATTTAGGGGAGTCGCAAAGGATCAGAGGTCTGGTCGCGCACGGCACCACGCGGAGGACGGATTGCTGATTGTGCCGCTGGCTTTCGCGAGTGGGCGGGAGACAGACCCTCCCAACTGCGCCACTTCTGACTCCACTAAGCCCCTGTTTTGGGCGAAACCCTGGGGACCTAGACTCGTGTGGTCCTGGCGCGCAGGGGAGCTGGAAAGGCAGCGGTCAGAGGCGCTGCGGGTGCGCGTGCGCACAAGGACCGCTCCAGCCATTACCCAGTCACGTGAGACTCGGGGCCGTGGAGGGCGGGGCCGACGGGAAGGCAAGGCGGTCCCTTAAGCCCTGAGACTCCACCCTCCCAAGCTCAACAGAGGCTTCTTCGGCTGAATCCAGCACAGAAGTTTCCCCGGCACAGTGAAAATGCCGAGACAAGGGAAGGGATTACAAGCAAAAGAAATGGAGGAAAAAAAACGACTGGATATAGAGTTCAAAACCACGCTTATAAGGTTTTGCAAGAATATGCTAGAAAAGATGGATAAATTTAGTGAGACCCAAGAGAAGATGATAAATACACTGACTGAAATGAAAACTATTATGCAGAGTACTAACAGCAGACTAGAGAAAGGCAAGGATCAAGTCAAAAATTTGAAATATAAAGAAGCAGAAAACATTCAACTGGAAAAGCAAGAAGAGAAAAGAATCCAAAAATGTGAACATAATGTAAGGAGCCTCTGGGACAGCTTCAAGCGTACCAACATCAGAATTGTGGGGGTGCCAGAAGAAGAGAGAGAGCAAGATACTGAAAACCTGTTTAAAGAAATAATGACTGAAAACTTCCCACATCTGGTAAAAGAAATAGACTTACAAGTCGAGGAAGCACACAGAACCCCAAAGAAAAGGAACCCAAAGAGGACTACACCAAGACACATCATAATTAAAATGCCAAGAGCAAAAGAGAAAGAGAGAATATTAAAAGCAGCAAGAGAAAAACAGTTTATTACCTACAAGGGAGCACCCATACGACTGTCAGCTGATTTCTCAACAGAAACGATGCAGGCCAGACGGGAGTGGCAAGAAATATTCAACGTGATGAACAACAAGAACCTACAACCAAGAATAATCTATCCAGCAAAGCTATCATTCAGATTTGAAGGGCAGATAAAGACCTTCACATAGAAGAAAAAGCTAAAGGAGTTCATCAACTCCAAACCAGTATTATATGAAATGATGAAAGGTACCCTTTTAGAAGAGGAAGAAGAAAAAGGTAAAAGACAAAAAATTATGAACAACAAATACACATCTGTCAACAAGTGAATCTAAAAATTAAGTGAATTAAAAATCTGATCAACAGAATAAACTGGTGAATATAATAGAATCAGGAGCACAGAAAGGGAGTAGACTGATAATTCTCAGGAGGACAAAAATCATAAAGCATCAAACAGACTGTGAAATTATAGCAGAAAGATTAAAGTTAGGTGAGGTAAATAAGTGATCAATCAAAGGACTTGTATGCATGCTTATAAACATAACCAATGATCACAGACACTGGGGGGTCGGGGTACGCCTGGGAGGGAGGGGGGGCAATGGGG
>JAAGEH010000343.1:2293559-2423853 GCA_011751065.1 Lasiurus cinereus | reverse complement strand
CACTGAGTCAAACCGGTTTCGGCCACAGATGATTCTTTTCCAGTTCTATCTTCATGAAGAAGGCGGATGCCCTGGTTTATTTAATCCTGTGACATGCCAAGACTTTAGATCATTATATCCTTAAATAGTTACAACATTTTTATGTATTTAATTCACTTATTCAACACACATTTGAAAATCTAATAGATGCCAGATATTCTGGAACACACTGAGAACAAGAGTCAAGGTCTAAAAATAGATTATAGCCCTCGCCTGTTTGCTCAGTGGGTAGAGCATTAGCCTGCAGACTGAAGGGTCCAGGTTTGATTCTGGTCAAGGGCACATGCCTGTGTTGCAGGCTCAATCCCCAGTAGGGGACGTGCAGGAGGCAGCCCATCAATGATTCTCTCTCAGCTTTGATGTTTCTATCTCTCTCTCCCTCTGAAATCAGTAAGTGTTTTTAAAATAGATTTGAACCTGGTCCTATTGCTTAATGGTTAGAGCATCGGCCTGTGCACCGAAGGGGTTTGATTCCCTGTCACAGGCATGTCCCTGGGTTGCAGGTTCCTTCTCTCTGCAGGAGGCAACCAACCAATGTGTCTCTTTCTCTCTCTCCTCCTGCCTTGCCTCCCTTCTACTTTCTAAAAAAAAAAAGGGGGGGGCAATGGAAAGAGTACCCTTGGTGGAGGATTAACAAAATAAATAAAATTAAAATATAAAGATTGTATTCTGGTTGAAAGTTGGTGGATGGAGAGCAAGTGGTCAGGAGGGCCCCTAGGAGGAGGTGTCGTGGAACTGCGGCTTGACGGAGGAGCTGGAGCCAGCCATGTGCGGTCTAGGGGAGAGCGTTCCGGGAGGTGGCAACAGCTAGTGCAAAGCTCCATGTAGCTGGAGTGGAGTAAGAACGGGGAGAAGGGATCCAGAAGAAGCTGAGTGAGGCATTTGGATTGACTCTAAAGTCACATGGATGTATTGCAGCATTCTGAACAGAAGGACAACATAAATGCCATGAGAGGGGCAGGCTTGGGGAGGGGGTTAGAGGAGGGGCCCCAGAGGTGAGAAGAAGTAAGCAAATTCAGGTTCTATCTGAAGAGGTATCTTCAGTAGAGGGAACTGAGTCTCAGAGAGGTTAAGTGACTTGCCCAAGGTCACACAGCTAGAAAATGGGGAAAAGGCCAGAAAACCCAATCCTGACCTTTCAAATACACAGACATTATGTTGTGGGTGGCGTGACCTCAGGAAACCTAGAGATGTGGGAATCCAGCGTGGTGGTGGAGTAATAGGAAGACCCCCTTCCCACCCACACACACACACAGCAGACCTAGAAAATCCATGTGTCCTTCTGGGGGTCCTTAGCGGTGGGCCACAGGGCAGGCAGATAGCAAGCTGCAAACTGAACCGAGTCCCGGCAAGATGAATGGGAGCTGTCCCAACCCAGCCTGGGCCCCTCCACCTCGCAGGGCCCATTCACAGAGAGGACAGCGGCCTTGGGCCTGCGGGGAGGCCAGTAGCCCTGGCTGGTCCTGGACCATGTGCAGGGGGTGGAGGAGGCCGGGAGCCGCTGCCAGCCCCATTAGCACCACCTTCATTATCCCGGATTTATGTGTGTGTGATTCTCACCCCCCTCTCGGAATCGCTCCAGCATCTCCCCTGGCTGCAAACTCGACTTCGCCGGAAACAGCCGCGGAGCCGCCTGCCACCGGGCCATTAGCACGCAGGGAGGAGGGTGTGGGAGGAGGGAGCGGTCGGCAGGGAAGAGTGGGGGTGGGGAGAGGAGGGGCGCGGGAGCTGGAAGGATGGAAGTGGGCCGGGAGGAAAGGGAGAGACTAGGTGGGGGTGGGGGTGGGGAGGGGTACGGCGACGGGACGGACTAGCATCCCACAAGGCTTGGCCTCCGAGGGCGGGCGAGGGGCGGCCCGGGGACCCCTGTCTCCCGCGCCCCGCTGGCCGTGGCCCAGGCGGAGGGGGAGCTCCGCCGGGCGCTTCGGTCCAGGAGTTACTAGAAAGCCAGGCGCCCGGACCCCTCCTCCTGGCAACCGGCGCCGAGGCCCGGTGCCCGGCCCACCTGCGGGCTGCCCCGCCCCGGGCTGCGGCGGGGGGGGGGGGGTCCGGTCCTGGAGCTAGGACCACCCTCCCTCGGGGTGACTGCCTTCCCCACCCCCCCGTCTTGCCCACCCTGCAGCGCCTGGGGCGGGGGGCGCGAGAGAGGCCCCTTCGTCGCGAGGGAAATCAATGCAGCGCTAATGTTCGACTCCTCGGCGAGGGCGGGGACGCTTCATAAAAAATGCATTGTTTCGGGGCGCTCGCAGCTCCCTCCCCGGCATCCTGCAAGATGGCAGCCCCAGCGAGGGCGGGAGCCCAGCCCGCGGCCGGGAGAGCGTGCACGGGGGAAGGGGCCCCGCTCTCCAGCTGGGGAAGGTGGGAAGCGAGGCCAGGAGGGAGGGCGGGCCGCGCGGCTGGGAGGGTGGTGGGGAGGCGGGGTCCAGCCAGAGGGAGGAGGGCTGGCTGGAGGGGGAGGAGGGGTGGGGGTGCCTGGCTGGGAGCCGGGAGGAGGTGGCACGGAGGAGGGAGGAGAGCAGGCGGGTGTGGGGAAGGGGGGCTGGGAGAGGTGAGGAGGGGGGAAGGCAGGGGGCCAGGAGGGGCGGCAGTCTGGGTGAGATGGGGAAGGGGAGGAGTGGGAAAAGGAGAAGGGGGGGAGGCAGAGAGGGCAGCCTGGTCCGGAGGGAAGGGAAGCCTACCCCCCGCCCCTCAGGTGTTCGCGGGCTGCAGCGGGGCGCCCCGCCTGCCTCTCAGGGGCTTGCACCCTCCCCGTGAGGAGCCAAGGAGCCCCAGCCCCTGACATAGAGTGGGCTGCACCCCAATGGCCTGGCTCCCGACCTTCTTTCCCAACCCGGCACCAATGCCTCCCCCCGCCCCCACCCCCTCAGTCTTTTGGGCAGAGTGACAGCCTCTCCTTCCTCCGCTCCGCTTCTCTGGCCTCCGCCATCCTCCCCCCCCCCACACCTGGTGGCCCAGCTGCCCGGCCCAGAGCCTGGTCGGGGCAAGCCCCTCACTCCAGGCCTCCAGGGTTGACTCGGAAGAGCCCCCTTTCCTTAGCAGAGACAACGTTTGGCTACATCTGCATCCTGTCCTACCTTCTTGAGAGGAATATTGAGGTTCCTGTAGGGGGGAAACTGAGGCAGAAGAGAGCTGAGAACACAATATGGGTCTCCTTACCCCACAAGTTTCCAAACCCTTTGGTCCCCCCTCCTTGCCTACTCCCTCATCCTCTCTCATGATAAAAGTTTCAAGACACACTCCCCCCCAACTCCCAACCTTTCTGCTCACCACAGGGGAGCTCCCAAATGCCTGAAATATCTTTAAATTAGGAAAAAGAGCTAAGCCGCCAGGGTCCTTTGGTCTGTGAAAGGAGGAGCAGAGGCCACCGAGCCCCCAGCCGCCTTTACTCTGGTTTTGCATTTGAAGTGCAGACATCCGAGGCTCCTGCTGGAACGCTGACCGGCCTGCCCCGCCAGCCCCCGCGGCTTCCCTTTCAGTGGCCCCGCGCCCCCTGCCAGGTGTGCCAAAATTAGGAAGGCTCCCTTCTCCGACTCTTTTCATCCCCCCGGGGCTGCTGGGGGCTCCGAGGCGCTAATGAAGCTCCTGCTGCGTCCTTCCCTTTGGGCAGAGCTGGCCTGAGGGAAGCCAGGCTGGAGAGGCGGGACCAGGCCTGGAAATCTGCCCTTCAAGAACTGTCCCGGGAAACATGTTCACGTGCCATGCTCAGTAAGGGTCTTCTTGCAGCACCGCCCTGCTCTCTTCCGGTCTCCTCCAGTCCCTCAGGGATCTGGTGACATAACCGCCTCCAGGCAGCCCTCCCAGCTTGCCAGCACTTGCTTCCTATTGTTTCCCTTGGGTTTGGGCAATGAGGTCAGGCTGCTAGGGTTCACCTCTGTTTCTGGTTGTGCCTCCAGAGTAGTTCAACTGAACCTCTCAGTGCCTCAGTTTCCCTATCAGTTATGAGGATAATTATGAAAAACTGTCGTAAGACTTGAATGACGGGCAAAGGAGGTCATAGGTGTAAAGTGGGTCCAACCAGCCCCTCATTGAGCCCCAAACATACCAGGCCTGCTCCCACCTCCAGGCTCCCACCTCCCTGTTCCTCCTAGATATCCTCAAAGCTCCAGCCTCCCTCCCTGCTCATATATCACCTCCTCAGAAGGGGCTTCCTTGGTCACTTCGCCATCATCCCGCTGTTTACCCATCACCGGTTTTATCACCACCTGACACTGGACTACTTACCTGAGTTCCTGCTCTGGAACCTGAGGGCCTCGGTTTAAATCCTGGCTTCTCAGCTATTGGCTGTGTGACCATGGACATGCTCTTAAACTTTCTGAGCCTCAGTTCCCTCAGTTACAAAATGGGGCCTGTAAAATCTACCTCCCAGCTGTTGGGATGAGTAAGTGACTTCGTGACTGGAAAGCCCTCAGAACAATGCCTGGACCACATAGGTGTTACTCCCAGAACTAATATTGTTGGTATTATTTCGGGCACCCTCTCTTCTCCTCCCGCTTAAGTAGAATGAATGCCCTCTGAAAGCTAATATTTTCAGGGGCAGCATTCACTTTATTCACTGCTGCATCTTCCATGCTTAAATGGCCTGACACACAGTAGATGCTCAATAAATATTTGACAAATGAATGGATAAATGAGGTTCTACTGGGCCTGTCTGAGCCTCAGTTTTCTCACCTGTACAATGGGATAATAGCCTGTGCCGCACAGATGCTGAGGATTCCACGAGATAAACGCTTCTAGGGATGGCTGCGTGTCACACTTCTGACCAGGTCAGAAGTCAGCTGGGGGAGCTCAGGGAAGGGGGGGCACCAAGCCTCCGTTGCTTCGTCTATATAGTGGTAGTAAGAACAGAGACATGCTGTGGTGAGGATCTCAGAAGTGACCTAGAGGGAAATCGAGGTGACCAGGGTGCTAGGGTGGCCGAAGGAGGAATGCATGAGACCAAAAGGGGTGAAAAATTATAACTTTATTAGATCAGATGGAAACCCACATGGCGCCAGCACCCAAAGACGGGGAGTCAGAGGTTTTTAAAGAACTCTAGGCGGGCTTTTTCTGGGCGGAGAATTTTCTGTGCAGGTACGGATTCTGGAAAACTCCAGAGGGGAGAGGTAATGGTCTTAGCAAGTGGAATGTCCACTGTGAAGTGGCCTAAAGGTCAGTTCCCTGGATTCGATTCTTTGATCAGACCTAACACAGGGGAATCTGGCTGGTGCTGGTCCTGATGCCATCAAGCTCCTGACCTCCAGCAATCCCTGGTGCTGAACTCCTCTTACTTGCAGCCCAATGCAGCCCCAAATGGTGGCATTACATTTCCTTGGATGGCTAAAAGCGAGCAGGACAGAGTGGCTGTTCATGGATTTTTTTTAATATATTATTATTGTTATTATTATTAAGTTTACAGAATACGGATTGAGGCTCAGGCACTGCAACATAAAAAACTGGGAGAATCACCCTGGTCCATTAGCTCAGTTGGTTAGAGCATAGTCCCAATACCCCAGCGTTGTGGGTTCTATTCCCCAGTCAGGGTACACACAAAAAGCAACCAATGAATGCATAAACAAGTGGGTGTTTCTCTCTCTTCCTTCCTCTTTCTCATTCTCTTTAAAAAAAAATCAATGTAGAAATTTAAGAGAGAAAAAAAAAGGAGGAGAATTTTGGAGTGTTGATGCATTTGATCGGGCCCCCACATAGCCCAGGAAGTGGCAACGTAAGACTGTCCATCCAGGAGAAAGAGTGTAAGGGTGAATTGTGTCCCTCTGAAAAAGATGTTGCGATTCTAACTCCCAATACTCCAGAATGTGACCTTATTTGGAAATAGGGTCATTGCATGTGCATTTAGTTAGGATGAGATCATGTCAGAGTAAATTGAGGTTCTAATCCAACATAACTGGATTACTCATTTATTCTAAGAAAAGAGGCACAGATGCAGGTACATGAGGGGAGAACGCCACGTGACAACGGAGACAGATTGGAGTGATGCGACTACAGGTCAAGGGGCAACAAGGATGGCAGGCAGCCTCCAAAACTGGGAGGAAGTGTGACACCTTGATTTCAGAATTCTGGCCTTTAGCCCTGGCTGGTCTGGCTCAGTGGATAGAGCATCAGCCTGCAGCAGACTGAAGGGTCCCAGGTTCCATTCTGGTCAAGGGCACAAGCCCAGGTTGTGGGCTCGATCCCCAGTAGGGGGTGTGCAAGAGGCAGCCCATCAATTATTCTCTTTCATCATTGATGTTTCTATCGCTCTCTCCCCTCCCTTTCTCTCTGAAATCAATAATATATATATATATATATATTTTAAGAGAGAATTCTGGCCTCCAGAACTGTGAGAGAGTACATTTCTGTTGTTTGAAGACCGCCCCCCCCTCTCCCTGCGCCCCAGTTTGTGGTACTTTGTTACGAGCAGCCACAGGAAACTCAAGAGACAGAGAGACACAGAGCAAATGACTCACACAGGCTTTGCCTTCTGCTGCGTGGCTCCAGGACTTCATATGGGTAGCACCCCTGGCAGGCCCAGAACACAGAGGTGAGCAAGGAGGGTCCTGTCTTTGTGAGTCCCCCTTTCCACCTGCGGAAGCCTTCCAAGCCTTTCAGAACCTCCCCAAGTAGAATGAATGCATCGCAGGTGCCCACGGCGCAGGTTTAGGTGGCTGCTGTCATTAATATAGATTTAAGGTTCTGGATGCCCTTGTCCTCCCAGCTAGACTAGAACCTCCCTGAAGGCAGGGAATAGCCCTTTCATTGGTGCCAGACAGAACTACTTTACGCACAAAGCCAAGGGGTGTAAATCCACTTAGGTCTCTGAAATGCCCAGCTGGTCCAAAGCGAGAGGATTCACACATGAGACACACAAGCCGAATCTCAATGGAGGGCCTAGCGCTGGGGTTGAAACTGCCAGGGTTGAAATTCCAGCCCCAATGGGACTGTCTGAGTCATCCTCAGGCAAGCAGCTTTATTGCCCTGTGCCTCGGTTTCCTTGATTGTAAAATGGGGATAATGGCAGTACTGCCTGACAAGATCATTTCAAGGATTAAGTATTTAATCCATTTTGAGTTCATTTTTGTTGAGTGGTATAAGGCAGTGGTCTAGTTTTATTCTTTTGCATGTGAATATCCAATTTTCCCAACACTATTTATTTGCTTATTGTATTAACCCCTTCCCCTCCCACTTTTTTAAAATTGATTTTAGAGTGAGAGGGAGAGAGAAACATCCATGAGAGAGCTGCTTCCTGCACACCCCTCACTGGGGATCAAGCCTGCAACCTGGGCATGGTACCCTGACCAGGAATTGAACTGTGACCTCCTGGTTCAGAGGTCCACACTTAACCAATGAGCCTGGCAATTTTTAATCTTCACCCAAGTATATGTTTATATTGATTTTTAGAGAGAGAGGAAGGGAGTGTGAGACAGAGAGAAATATCAACCAACTTCCCTCCCCACATGCCCAAAGCAGGGATTGAACCTGCAACCTAGCTATGTGCCCTGACTAGGAATCAAATCCTAAACTTCTGGTGAATGGAATGAGGCTCCAATTAGCTGAGCCAGCCTGCCCCAGTACCACTTATTGAAGAGATTGTGTTCTCTCCATTGAATCTTCTTGGCTTCCTTGTCAAATATTAGTTGACCAGATATGCATGGGTTTATTACTGGGCTCTCATTGGTCTATATGTCTGTTTTAATACCAGTGCCATACTGTTTTGGTTACTATAGCTTTGTAATATAGTTTGAAATCAGAGAATTTGTTCTTTCTCAGGATTGCTCTTTCATTTTAAAGATTAAATGAGATCCTTTCTGTCAGGTACTCAGAAGTCAGCAGCATATAGTAAATGCTCAATAGGTGTTGGCTCCACCCATGGCCAGGGAGCTGCCTCCGGAGGCCCAACCGCCTTCCGTTATATCATTCCTCTCCCTATGCAGGTGCTGGAGGGAGAGTTAGGAGAGAGACCCCATCTAGCTTACCACGACACCTGAATGCGCTCTATCATTACTGAGCACCTACCGTGTGCCAGGGTCTGTTTTATGATTTGAAAGCCCTCCCTGGCTGTGGAGAACCATCTTGATGGAGTCTAGCAGGGAGGAGAGACCCTGGCTTTAATGAAAGTGAGAGACCAGGCTAGCTGGGCTGTGGCATTGCAGGTGGGGAAAGGTGTGTGGATTCAGGATAGATTTGGAATTGGAGTTGACACGTTTAATAATGGACTGGATGTGAGGAGTGAGAGAAAGAGGGAGTCTAGAGTGATAGAATGGATGGTTTACCCTTCACCGCTGAATGCCTTCCCTGCCACGTCTCATGGCACTCAGCGTTTCCAGGTGTCTATTGCCCCATAGCAAATTACCCCAAAACCCATGGGCTTAAAGCAATACACATTTATTATCTCACAGTTTCTGTGGGTCAGGAATCCAGGTGTGACCTCAGCTGGGTGCCTCTGGCTCCGGGTCTCTCTCAGGCTGCAACCAGGATGGTGGCTGGGGCACTGGTCATCATGCTTCCAGTCTCTTCAGCTGTGGCAGGATTCAGCCATTGGTCTGAGGCTTCCTTCACTCTTTGCCACGAGGGACTCTCCCCAGGCAGCTCCCAACACAGCACGGCAGCTGGCTTCTTCCCTCAGAGTGAGTGAGGCACTGAGCGAGAAGGCAATCAAGGTGGAAACCAGTCTTTTGTAACCTAATCTCGGAGGTGCCATCCCATCACCTTTGCCACCTTCTGTTGGCAAGAAGAAAGTTGTGGAGTCCCACCCATGCCCAATGGGGAGCGCATCACACAAGGGTGGGGTCGTTTGGGGGCATTTAGAGGCTGCCACATGGCCAGGCACATCAACCCACTGCCAGTACCTGCCACTCTTTGCCTGGTGGGTCTCTGGTTATGGAGGCAGCTCAGGCCTGTGCAGGCCAGCCAGGTGTTCTGAGAATCCACTCCTGCTGCTAGCACACCTCAACCAATGCAGGCTGGCAGTTGGTGGACAAATACCCCAGCACTCTCACTCTGGCGTGCGATGACTCTGAGGTTCGTGTCCCAGCGGTCTCCATGAGAATGAACCCTAGATGTCCCAGGACAACCTCTCAAGATGTACGCGCTCTTTACTGAGCGCCCTGCCTCCCCTCCCCTCTTCCCTGACATGCTTCCCAGGTAAACCATTCGTACTCCAATCAGAGTGTCTTCTGCAACTGTGTTGGTTTCTCAGGGCTGCTACAGTAAGTGACCACAGGCTGGGTGGCTTAAAACGACAGGAGTGCAGTGTCTCCGTCTGGAGGTTAGAAGTCCAAAATCAAGGTGTTGGCAGATCCTGCTCCCTCTGAAGGCTCCAGGGGAGAATTCTCCCTTGAGGCAGTTCTTGGCATTCCTTGGCTTGTAATTGCATTGCTCCAGTCTCTGCCTCCATCTTCTTTTGTGCATGTCCTCCTCCTCTTAGAAGGTCACGTCATTAAATTTAGGGCCCACCTTAGAGCCCCCATGCCAGCATCTCAAGATCCTTAGCTAATGACCTCCACAAAGACCCTATCTATATATATAAAAGCCAAGCAACCAGAACGATGGAACAACCAGAATGACCAGTCACTATGACATGCACTGTGGCAGCCAACCGGCCGATTGGAGCCCCATAGGCCCCTTCCAACAGCCTGTGGCCCCTCCCACCACTGGTTTGGCCCAATCGGTCCCCATCAGGGCAGGCCGGCGGACCCCACCCTGTGCACAAATCCATGCACCTAATAAGGTTGCGTCTGAGATTCCAAGTGAACATGAATTTGCAGGAGCATTTTCACATCCTCTATACCAGTGACTTAGACTCTCGATTCCAATAATTACAGGCTGTTGTTCTTTGTGATTAAGCCCCTATCCCAGTGGTCAGCAAACTCATTAATCAACAGAGCAGCAAACTGCAGCTCGTGAGCCGCAGTTTGCCAACCACTGCACTATACCATGGGGTCTTGGAGGCTGAGGAAGGATCATGGGATTTGGCAGGATGGCGCCCTCTCCCTGGCTGGGCAGGGACAAGAGAGCAGGGACAACTCAGGATGATTTTGCTGGGAAAGGAAATGTATTTGCTTCCTGCTGCTGCTGTAACAGCCAAAACCGAGTGGCTTAAAATAAACAGAAAACAAAATCAAAGCAAAACAAAAAGCCACACAGAACTGTATTCTCTCACTGTTCGGGAAGCTGGAAGTACGAAATCAGCATCGCTGGGCCAAAGTTAATGTGGCCACCTGGACACTCGAGGAGGATCCTTCTCGCATCTTCCAGCTTTCGGTGGTTCTTGGCTGTCTACATCCCTCCGATCTCTGCTCCATCTTCACGTGGCCTTTCCCCCCATGCCTCGGTGTGTCTCCCTTTCTCTTCTAAGGACGCTTGTCCATGGACTTAGAGCTCATCCTAATCCGAGATGATCTCAAGATTTTTAATTTACAGCCCTGGCTGGTATGGCTCAGTTGGCTGAGCATCGTCCGGGTACTGAGAGATCGCCAGTTTGATTCCAGGTCAGGGCACATACCCAGGTTATGAGTTCGATCCCTAGTTGGGGTGCATATGGGAGGAGCCATCTCACATCAGTGTTTCTCTCCCTCTCTCTTCCACTCTCTAAAATCAATAAAAACATATTTTAAAAAAGATTTTAAATTTACTAACACCTACAATGACCCTTTTTTCAAAAAAAGTAATATTCATAGGTCCTAGCAGTTAGAATATAGATATATCTTTTTGTAGGTGTGGATATAGATATATCTTTTTGTAGGGGGGGGGGTGGTCACCATTCAGCCCCCTATAGGGAGGATAGGAACAAGGTTGAGTCTGGGGAGGTGACCTTGACAAACTATATGACCTCCTGGAGCTGCTGTTTCTGAATCACTGGCTTGAAACTAAAGGGCTGACTATGCATGGGACAGTCATGGCCAAGCCCCAAAGAGGAGAAACAGGTGAGAGCAGCCTCCTGACCCCGTGTCTGGCCGCTGACCAGGGTGTAAGATGTACGGCATTCCTCGTCACTCCAACTGGCCTCGTCTACATTGAACACATGACATTTCTTTCCTTCTTATTTTAAAATATATTTGTATTGATTTCAGAGAAGGGAAAGGGAGAGATAGAAACATCAATGATGAGAGAGAATCATTGATTGGCTGCCTCCTGTCTGCCCCACACTGGGGATCGAGCCCGCAACCCAGGCATGTGCCCTGACCAAGGATCGAACCCGTGACCTCCTGGTTCATAGATCGACATTCCACCACTGAGCCACACCGGCCAGGCGAACACATGACGTTCTTCAAGGTCCGAGGCTGTAGCCAATCCTTTCAAGCCTCACATGTTACTTAGGAAGTTCCCATCTCCAGATGGCCTTCCCTCCCGCCACTCTGTCCACCTGTCACTTAAGTTTCAGCTTGAGGGTCTCTTCCAGGGAGGGGGGCTCTATTATACCCCTGTTATCTGTGCCTATCACCCCCTCACCCTCTTCTGAACAGTTGCCATGATTATAATTACATAGCTTTGCACAATTATTTTGTAGTGTCACTCTCCCCACTTCTGGAATGTGGCCAGGAGGCCACTGTGTCCCCTGCACCTAGCTCAGGGATGGCACATAGTAGGACCTCAATAAACGTATCCAGGAGGTACCTGAATGAATTCCTTTGTCCAGGTGAGGGGGGTGCACTTGGCTTCTGAACAGCATCATACAGCCAGACAGATCACTTGGTGTGTCAGCAGGATATTCCAGAATCTTCTCTGAAGAGAAAGGAGGATAGCACACACACACACACACACACACTCACGCGCGCGCACACACACACACACACACACTCACACACACTCACATACTCTCTCTCTCACACACACATACACACACACACTCACTCACACAGCAAGCCCCCTGTTCCTGATTTCTTGACAATTTCTTTCCTCCCCAGGCAGAAAACGGGCCATTATTAAAACAACACGGTGACTGGCGGGGAAAACCCATCTGCAGCAGTTTATATCCTGTCACTGTGAGGAAATGGGAGGAGAAGGTGGGGTGTGAGCACCGGGGGAAGAATCACGATAATCCATCGGAGGGAGAACAGATGGGTGCTTTTTCTTCCCGCTCCTCCCTGTTAGGCTCTGAGTCAGGAATCCATGTCAGCCGTGGGCTTGTTCTGGATGGTGTGATGGGGGTGAGTCTGAGCGAAGGAGGCCTGGCCAAGAGGCCGGGTCCCAGGGGAGGAGGGGGGTCTGGGACCACCGAGGACCGCCTATCCCACTGCCCACCTGCTCTGTCTACGGGGCTGTTGGGCTGCCTGCCTTGAGCCCATTCACCTTGTTTGAAGTTTTACATTTCTGAAGGTCACCACCGGGTTTTCCTCTCCCTTTATTTCCTCCCCCATCCATTGTCCCTTTCCCTGAAGGCAGGACTATGTGCTGTCCTGGACCCTCTGCACAGAACACACAGCAGGTGCTCAAATATTCACAAATGTGGGCTGGCCACCACCGCCCCGAGCATCATGCTCTGACTTTACAAGCGCCGCCCGCCCTCCCTTCCAGGCTGTGAGCACCCTGACAGGGGCTGTTTCGGCCCTCCCACGCCCAGCGAAAGCCTGATCCACAGCCAGCTTTGGGGTGGGCCAGAGATGAGCCTGAGTCATTCGGCTGTTCCAAAGCCATCCCTACTTCTCTCCATCCAGGCTGAAACCTGTTAGCGTAGCTCCAATGGCCCTTCCCAATCCAGGCTGAAACTGTCCGGTTTCACCACTTGAAACTCCCCGGACACCTCCTAGTCAGACGCACTGACCCACCGGTGAGTGGTCCCCCTCTCACCCAGGATGCTTTTCTCTGAACATCCCTGTTCCGCACCTGGATGCCCTGCCCCCGGATGCCCTGCCCCCGCCACATCCACCTTCAGAGCCTGGGGACTCCACACCGGTGCCCCATTTTCTGCATCCGTCAGAGGTCACAGGTCCCGCCACCCCCACGCCTGCATGTCTCCAGGTTCTGACAACTGCCCCTCAGACCCAGGGGTGCTGACGGCTCTACATGTCCACTAGCCCACGGCGTGGCATTATCCCCTACACGTGTCTACACTTTGTAAACGTGTCCCTTCACTGAACCGCTCACATGACCCATGTTGCATGTCCCGTCTGCTTCCTGTTAGGATGCTGACTGATTGACCTCTGCCTCAGGGAGCCCACCTGGAGAGGGTCAACGGTGGTACCTGCCTCCAGAACGGTGTGAGGATTGAAAGAGTTCATCGTGTATAAGGAAAGGGCTTAGCTTGTGCCGATGAGCGTCACAGTTATGATTATCCCTCTCCATGCCTTCTTGTGCCTGACACAGGAGCTGAAGGCCCCTGGCGCCCTGCAGACACAGTTGGTCTTTCTGACTTGGCTATTCTGTGCTTATAGGACCTGCTGCCCCCTGTAGGCTGTGGGGTGCTCAGGGCCCAGCTCTATGCATCACCTCTACTGGAGTCCCAGGCAGCCTTCCACCCTGCCTATCACCATCCCTGGAGTGCACGCTCCTCCATGAAGGGTGCTCCCAGCATATTGGAATGACCCACGTGTTTGCTTCCCCAACACATGCCGAGCCCCTGCAGGGACCCCATAAATGAGTGTGGAACTGAGTATCAGGGCCTGGATTAGGCTCCAAGGGCTGCTGGGAAAAGGGATCACAGACCAGGCTGCTTAATACCGGGACGTGACACTCCTCCTTCTGGAGGCGAGGGGTTGGTACCAAGGTGTCAGCAGGGCTGTGCTCCCCTCAGATATCCTCGGGAGGGTCCTTCCTGCCTCTCCAGCAGCCGGTAGCCCTTGGCTTGTGGCTGCATCGCTCCAAGCTCTGCCTCATCCTCCCAGTGACCCTCCCTCAGCCTTCTCCTCTTCTTTCCTCTTCTAAGCACACCTGGCATTGGATTTAGGGCCCACCCTAATCCAAGGCCATCTCACTGCAAGATCCTTAACTTAATTCCACCCGCCAAGACCCTTTTTCCAAATCAGGTCACAGAGCCGGGTTCCGGGTGGGCCTATCTCGTGGGCACCCACCATTCAGCCCCCGCAGGCCCCTCAGCTTTCTTGAGTCTTTGCTTTCTTTCCTTCTCTCTTCATTTGCTCCATTTTTGAAGCCAGTGGAGGCCAGACCCAGGACACCCAGGCCTGCCCCCTTTGTGGGGAGGTCTCCCTGCTGGGAGGGGAGGCACAGGCCCCCGTGCCATCGATGGTTCTCTGTTTCTAATGCAGGCCAAGCGCCCGCAGGAAGCCTGCTCCTCTGTGGGCTGCCAAGGAGCCGGGTGAGCCCCCCACCTCCCCCAGGCGCGCAGAGAACACCCGGCAAGCACCACTGAAGCAGCCTCTGTGCGGGGCTGGGCTGAGGGGCTGTCATTTCTCTTCCAGCCGTCAGAGCCCGCAGCCCCTTCCACAGTTCGAAGGCTGGCCTCCGACCTGCCCGCCGATTTCTTCCCAGGGCTGACAGGTTGGGTTAAGAGGGAGCACTCCCCCGAGCCCAGGCATGCTTTTTCTGTCTCCACGTTGCTTCAGCTCTTTCCTCACAGAAAAGGCTCACAGCTCCTGCTTCTCTGGAAGGTGGCGCCTGCCCTTCCCATCCCTGCCGCCCCCACTGTAAAATGGTCACGCTGGCCCAGGACATATTTTGTTCAATCTTTAAAAAAAAATTTTTTTTCTTTAAGAGGTAAAATTCACCTAAAGGACACAATTCGCTGTGCTTTTGCATATTCGAGTGTTGTGAAACTATCACCGTACCTAATTCCAGCACGTTCGCATCACCCCAAAGGAAACCCCGTCCCCATTAGCAGTCACTCTCCATTACCCCCTCCATTACCGCCCTCCCCCCCGCCCCCAGCCCCTGGCAACCACTGATGTGCTTTCTGTCTCTATGGAGTTGCCTGTTCTAGACATTTTGTATAAATGGAGTCATACAATCTGGGCCTTTGTGTCTGGCTTCTTTCACTCAGCATAATGTTGTCGAGGGCCATCCATGTTGCAGGGTTAACTCTTTCGTTGTAAAGCACATCCCTCTCAGGAGCACAGGTCTGTGAATGTAAACCATATGCTGCACCCTTGTCACCAGCACCTCACTTACAATCCAGAAAATGCTAGTCTTTAGAAGCTCTTAAGGTTCCTTTACACTGAGAGGTATGCCCTCACATGTCTCGTTCCCAGTGATCCTCATCTGAAGGTGATAGTACCCTCTCCCACATCCCCCCTACACAGGGGACATTTGTCACAACTATAGAGATGCTATTGGCATCTAGTAAGGAGAGTCCAGCCCTGCCTGGTGTGGATCAGTGGCTAGAGTGTCAGCCTGTGAACTGAAGGGTCCCGGTTCCATTCCTCTCAAGAGCACGGGTTGTAGACTCGATCCACAGGGGGACGGGCAGGAGGCAGCCCATCCATGATTCTCTCTCATCATTCATGTTTCTAGGTCTCTCTCCCTCTCCCCTCCTCTCTGAAATCAATAAACATATATTTACATAGTCATTAAAATATAGAAATAAAAAAGTCCAGGCATGCTATTGAACATCTCCAAAGCACAGGATGCTCCCCTCCCACAACAAAGAATCAGCCAGCCCCAAAGTCAAAAGCGCCAGCATTAGGAAACATCAGGCTCCCGTGATTCACTCCGTAGATGACCCCTGCCTGCCCCTGGATGCCACCGAAACATGTCACAGGAGCCCGTTGTGTGTTCTGTTCTCTTACACTTGTGCTCAGCATTGTCTTGAGTCATTCACATGGTATGTATTGGTTGTTTATTCTTTTTCACTGCTGCATGGCATTCCGTGGTATGGCTATATCCCAATTTATTTTCCTTTTGTCAGTTGATGGCCACAGGGTGGTGACCAACATCTGGTGGTGATGAACCACACTGCCATGAACATTGTGCTTATGTGTTTTGGTGAATAAACAGGAATGGAATTGCTAGGTTGGAGCAATGGAACATTAGCAGGTCAATTTTTGTGCTCAGGGAACTTTGCACAAAAACCTTGACTTCCCTTAAAGAACCATTCTGACAACGCCCAGCCCTCTGTTGGAGGTGAGTAGTAGCAATCGGCTGCCGGCTTAAAAGGAGGCTGTGACTCCAGCTCCCCACAGCTGCCACCCTCCATTCTCACAGCCTCACATCTGCCTCATTTCTTTTTTCTTTCTTTTTTTTTTTTACCTCTTTCCATGTATTTTTAATTGATTTTTTAAAATTTATTAAGGTATTACATATGTGTCCATATCCCCCATTGTCCCCTCCCCCCACTTCTGTACATGCCCTCACCCTCCTGGTGTCTGTGTCCATTGGTTAGGCTTATATGCTGGCATACAAGTCCTTTGGTTGATCTCTCCCCTTTACTCCCACCCTCCCCTACCTTCCCTCGGAGGTTTGATAGTCTGATCGATGCTTCTCTGTCTCTGAATCCATTTTTGTTCATCAGTTTAGGTTGTTCATTATAATCCGAAAATGAGTGAGATCATGTGATGTTTATCTTTCTCTGACTGGCTTATTATTTCACATAGCATAATGCTCTCCAGGTCCACCCAGGTTGCTGCAAATGGTAAGAGTTCCTTCTTTTTTATAGCGGCATAGTATTCCATTGTGTAGATGTACCACAGTTTTCTAATCCACTCATCTGCTGATGGGCACCTAAGCTGTTTCCAAATCTTAGCTATGGTAAATTGTGCTGTTATGAACATAGGGGTGCATAAATTCTTTCTGATTGGTGTTTCTAGTTTCTTGGGATACATTCCTAGAAGTGGGATCACTGGGTCAAATGGGAGTTCCATTTTTAGTTTTTTGAGGAAACTCCATACTGTTCTCCACAGTGGCTGCACCAGTCAGCATTCCCACCAGCAGTGCATCATTTCTGTACTTTTGTCTCCTAGCTGCCATTTGGTTTTGCAGCCCCTGTCCTGGGCCCATGCAAGCTCAGGAATCACTTTCTACCTTCCTGTGACCATGGCCTTGATCTCCATGGGACTCTCTCCTTCCTTCTCAACAACCTTCCCAATTCTATTCTATTTCAGAGCCTTTAGGCTTGGCAGGTGTTTTCAGGTTGCCGCAGGCCCTGCCACTCCTTATTGCCTTGCTATCTGGACCCTGCTGTCATTTTTCTTGGCGACAGATATCCTCATAACTTCCTCTCTGCCCAGACCACCAAGGCCTCCTATCTTCAGCATCCTGCTCTCTCTTATAGGTCACTTCCTCAGGGCAGGCTTCTCTGAGCGCCCAGGCCAGGAAGGGCCTCCCAGCTATCCTCCCCCACAACCCCACCTGTCGGCCAACCCTCACATTGTGTGGGAGTCCTTGAGCACGACCTTTTGCCCCCCACCTAGGGCAATGTACAGCGAATACTGGCCATGGAGCACAGGGCATGAAGGAGAGAGAGGGAGAGACATCATGCCAGGCTGAATAAACCACTTACCTGGCCATCCCTTCTGCAGAAGCAAACTGGGCTCCTAGGACGAACTTGGCCTACACACCACACTCCTCAGAAACTGGCCCAAAGGGGTAGGGCCTGAAAAGTCCGAATGTGTCCCCCGAGCCAAAGTCCATACCAGGCAAGGCTGGCAAAGTGCAGGGCCCTTTCCCTAGGGTCTTTAGCTCCCCACAGGCCAAGCCTATCCCCCAACATCCCAGCTATGCCCATGCTCTGTCCAAGTGTCTCCCAGTCGAGGCCCCTTCCCCTCAGGGACTCGCCCAGACTCCTCACCTGCGCACCTGTCTTAGCTCCCCCAGCTTTGACCTGGGTGTTTTCCTCTGAATCCCGCTCTCTGCCAACCTCCTCACCCCTCTTCTCTCCCAATCACTCAGCTGACCTTCTCCTCACCTTCTCAGACCTCTAACATCTCCAGGGCTTTCTCCTCCCTTCCAGCAGCTCCCAGTTCAGACGCGCTCCGCTCTCTCCCTTCACCCCCACTTCTCTCTCTCACCCTACAACGTCTACATCTTTGTGCTCTTCATCCTGCTTCCCTGGTCCCACGGCCGGCCGCGCCTCCGGGCACCTGGGGGGAAGGGACAGGGCCTCCTCACCTGGCGGCGCAGAGCAGCGGGGCAGCGGCCCCTAGCGGCCTGGCAGAGAAGCGCAGCCTGAATGCGCTCCCCTCGCAGTGCCTAACTGGGAACAGACCGCCATGCCTGCCTGCTGCTCAGGCTGGACCAGGATTGCTTTCAGGATTCTCGCTTCCTTCCACTCGCCTACATTGTCCTAAGCACCTACTAGGTGCCAGGAGCAGTTCTATTGAACATCTGAGAATACAGCAGTGAACAAGAAACAAAAAATCCTGGCCTGGGGGAGTTGATATTCCAGTGAGAGAGACAAACGAAACAAAAATAGGTAAGGCAGAAAAATGCTACGGGAGGGAATAAAGGGGACAGGAGAGCCAAGGAGTGAGCTGGTGGTGTGTTTGCAGTTTTACCGCCGGGTCTTTTAATTTTATTTATTTACTTTTGTGATACATTTTTATTGATTTCAATGAAGGAAGGAAGAGGGAGAGAGAAATAGAAACATCAATGAGAGAGAATCATTGATTGGCTGCCTCCTTCACATCCCAGACTAGGGATTGAGCCCACAATATGGGCATGTGCCCTTGACCGGAACTGAACCCGGGACCCTTCAGTCCACAGGCCGATGCTCTATCCATTGAGCCAAACCAGCTAGGGCTGTTTGCAGTTTTTAATAGAGCGGTGAGATTTGAGCAGTCCTAGTGAAGGGTGGGAGAGAGAGAGCGGGAGATGCAAAGGGATCCTGTTGGTACTGCCTCTACTATATGCTTTCAATCTGAACACCTCTCCCTAGCCTCCTGCCCCAGACATCCATCACCTCTCACCTGGATGGGCTATGGCGGCCCCTGTATCCCTCTCAAATTCCTTATCATTTGGATTCAGTTGAGGTAAAACTCCCATAACATAAAATTAACCACTCGCCGTTTTGAAGGGAACGATTCAGTGGCATTTAATACAGTCACAGTGTTGTGCAGCCACCACCTCTATCTAGCTCCCAGGCAATTTCATCATCTCAAACGGGAACTCCATACGCAGTGCGGTCGCTCCCCAACCTTCCCCTGGCAACCGGCACTCTGCTCTCCTTCTCTGTGGATTCCAGACATTTCACAGGAATGGAATCATACAATATCTAGCCTTTTATGTCTGAGTTTTCCCACCCAGCTTCATGTTTTCAAGGGTCATCATGTTTTGTGTGTCAGAACTTCTTCCCTTTTATGGCTGAGTAATATTCCCTTACATGGATACACAGCTTTTTGTTTATCTGTTCACCCATTGATGAACATTGGGTGGTTCCCATCTCCTAGCTTTTGTAAATAACAAAATGCTGCTGTGTACATTAGTGGGCAAATACCTGTTTTCAATTCTTTTGGGCATATAACTAAGAGTGGGATTGCTAGGTCCTATGGTAATTCTGTATTGTACTTACTGAGGAACCTCTCCTATAATCTTTTCAACATGCAAATAAGATCATGTCACCTCCCATCCCCTCAAGCCTTTCCCCTGGGGTCCCCCATCACTGAAAACCTAATCCAGACCCTCTCCATGACGTCTGAGGCTATGCTTGGTGGTCCCACCTCGCTGCCCCTTTGACTCCTCAGATAGTTCTGCCTGTTCTGACCTCAGAGACTTTGCACTTACTGTTCCCTCTTCTTGTATCACACATGAGGGCCGCTTCCTCTCAAATGCCTCCACCTCAGAGAGGTGCCCCTCCACTCCTGCCACCCGCCCCCATCACCTTAGCCTCAGTCATGCTCATCCACATCCTGCCTCATGACTCTCATGGTGTTTTCCTTCATAACATTGATCACATTCTGAGACGTTCTTCCTGTGACTAAGAAATCCTATGTTTCCCAAATGGAGTGTGAGTTGCAGGACAGTGGCTTTGCATCTCTTGTTCGCTGTCACACCCATGGCCTGGAACCAGGGTCAGGGTCAGGGTGAGGCCCAAAACTCAACCATTAAGATAAGCCATGTTTTAATGCAAGATTTTTAAAAATAAAAATCCATGCCAAAAAAATAAATAATAATCCATGATGAGCAAAATGTCAAAATCTTCAATAAAAAGACAGCATTCAGTATTCCTGGCTTTTCCTTCCCAACATGGTTGTGCACGGCACCCTTACCGACCCTGTGTTTATTTTAAAAGTCGGTTATTTTGGTCACCATGGATTTTTGGCATGATGTTGGATTTTTAAAAATATTGCATTGCAATACTATTTCTCTTAATTACTGAAATTTTTTGGCATCCTTTTAAATTTGTAGCCCACAAAGTGCCTCACTCTAATGCCAGCCCTGGCTAGGGCCTGGCACCCATAGGTGTTTGAGGATGAATGGATGAGCAGGAGGGAAGCTGGGACCCAGACAACCCCCAATCCCACGGCCCCTCTTCTTGTTCCCTGCACGGCCAGCAGTGGCTCCAAGTGATTAAGTCCCTGGGTCACACACAGGCTTGGCTCAAAACCCGACTGTACAGTATTTTAACTACTTGGGAGAGCCAGGAAGCCTCTGTTTCTTCTCCTGTAACCTGGGAGAATGTACCCACCTCACAAGGTCATCATAAAGGGTAAATGAGACTGTCAGTGTTCACTCCTAGTCACCATAGCCACCTCCATTGGAACATCTACCAAATCAATGAAACTCCTGGATCTAACTAACCTTCAGCCTCCTCCCTTCCCCCACCGCCAACCCCTCCCCCACTCCAAGGTCTCCATCCTTCCAGGTGCTCAGGCCCCAGCTTTGCCTCTTTCCCTTATATCCAACTTCCAATCTATCTGCTCCACCTTCAAAATACACCCAGAATCCACCCACTGCTCACCTGCATCATCACTACTCCCCTCGCTATCACCTCTGCTCTGGTCTCCCAGCTTCTGTGCTTGACCTCCACACTCTGTTCCCCCACAGTGGCCAGAGGTGCCTGTGAACACCTGAGTTGGGACACAATACGCCTCTGCTCAAGAACCCTCCATGGTCCCCACCTCACTCAGAGCAAGAGCCAAGCCCTCCCCTAGTACACCAGGCCCCACAGTCTGCCCCATCACCTCCCTAAGCTCACCTTGTCCAGCTGCACAGGCCCTCATGGCACCTTTGAACACCCAGTGCGTCTCTGCCTCAGGACCTTTGCATGGGATGTGCCCTCTCCCTGGAACACCCTTCCTCCAGATTCTCCCCCCCCCCCCCCCCCCCCCCACACTCTGTTCTCATCACCTCGGGCCTTTATCCAAGTACGTACTGCCTTCTCCGAGAGGCCTTCTCTGGCCTCCCCTATCTAAAGTGCAGCCATCACCATGCCCTCCTGTCGTCCTTCTTTTACTTTCTCCCGTTGGTACTTACCATCTGACATTCTGTATTTTTCATTTGTCTGGTTTCTTACCTGCCTTCCTGATTAGAATGTCAGTCCCATGAACAGAGAATCTGTCTGCCGTGTTCACCACTGTGTTCCTACACCTGGAATAGCGCTTGGCGAATAGTAGGTGCTCAATAAATGTTTGTTGACTGACTGGTCTCCCCCCTTCCCAAAGACAGCAGCAGTTGGAATGAATCCTTTCCCCCTATCCTCCCAGCCCAATGCTGGGACCTCTTGATCTTGCTGTTCCTTAGGGTGAGGGTGTAGAACAGGATGGGGCTCAGGCATTGCCTAAGGTGAGGGTACAGGGAGCCTCCAAGAGCCAGTGACACACAGAACCACACTGGCCCACCCCTCAGGATTCGGACAGGTCTGCCATCCATTCCCTAGCACCCTACTCACTTTCCAGAGTGAATTCCATCATGCCTTCTGTGTCTACCTGACCCACTAGAACGAGAGTGCCCTTGAGAGGGCTCCCAGTCTTGTTTGTGGGGCCCTAGGTCATCAACACTCAGCACGGCACCAGGTAAGGTGCACTCTGTGAGGAAGAAATGTAAGGAGTGAACATTTGAACTGGATGATGAAATGACTGGGTGATACATCATGTGTGTGTGGGGGGGGGGAATGTGGGGGAGTGTGTGTGTGTGTGTGTGTGTGTGCTTGTTCTGAGGGAGGAAAAAACCTACACACAACAAGCTGGGATGGTGGAGGCCTGGGCGTTGTACTGGTTCCCCTGAATCCAAAACGTGTTTCTTCTATCCCCCCTCCCCTGCCTCTAGGGAACCCTCACCCCTGACCCCTTGCAGAACATGAAGAGCCTGAGGTAGGACCGTGGGAACCAGAGAGCTCTGCCTGAGGCAAAGGATTCGGAGCAATGGGGAAGGCGAGGGTGGAGCCCAGCACCCGGGATGGCTAGCGCAGGGGACGAGGCAGTGGGCGAACCCTTGTAGGGCACAGCGAGAACCAGAAGGCACAGGTGAGCAGAGTGGTGTCTGAGGTCGGGGTTTCAGAGGTGCTAGGTGCACAGCATATAAGGGCCCCAAGACACCGCGGATCGGAATGTGGGATGTCCTAGGCGCGGAACATTCCTGTTTGTGGGGATACCGGGTGCACAGAAGGTGGACGGGACATGGGTATCCAAAGGCTCATGGGTATCGACACTCTAACAGGGAGAGCCCAGAGACACAAGGTAGGGTGCGCCCCGGAACATAGGGAACAGGGCGTCCGGGGCACCGGTATCAATCCGCGCGGTGAGGGGCACGGGGCACCTGGGCGACTGGGTGCGCAAGGACGCGCTAGTTCCAGGAGCCCAGCTGCTGGCGAGGCTGCGCAGGGGTGCCGGCCCTTTCGCACCCCAGCTTCTCCCCATCCTTTGCCTCCTATGTCCCTGGCCCACGAAATCAGAGACCATGATGGAATGGAGGCTGGCAAACCGATCCCAGTCGCGACTAGGGGTGCTAGGAGAAAGAGAAGGGGCTGGAAGGGAGTCCTGGCTGGGATTTTTCCAAATTGAGCCAGGGGCTCCTTAAAGCATGCCACCTCTCTCCCTCACATAAATAATGGCCACCTCTTCTCGCAGCCTCCAAGGCAAGCTCATGGGGTCCGCAGGGGGAGGCGGATGGGCTAAGTAGGGACGGATGGTGGGAGGATGGGATGATGGGGGAGGCTTGGAGCCAGACAGAGGATGCTGGAGGCGCCCAGTCCCCCACCCTGCCCCCTTTCAATCCTGCTGGGTTTATAGGAAGGAAGCTGTCTCTCTGGATGTGGGTAGGTGTCCCGGTTGCCCCTGAAGCACTGTCCTCACTCCCCAGCACCCATGAGGCCTTTCATGGGTCTTACCAGGTGCTGTTGATATATCTCCAAGTGGGAAATTGAGGCGCCCCAACCTACCCCCATAATCGAGAGATTTGCTGCCAAACATAGATGGATGGGATCATTTCCACACGCATCAACCTCTGCTTCAATCCCATTTGGTCTCTCAGATTCAGCTGCCTGGCCTGGCCACCCAGAATCAGGGCCAGAGCTTTGGAGCCATGGTGGTGGTGGTGGTGGTGGGGGGGGGGAAGATGAGGTGGCCCACCTACACCCTCCACCTAGAAGTTCAGGGCACAATTGTGACCCAGGTTCCAGGCTGTTTATAAAAGAGGGTGGAAGGTGGGGGTTTGCCACAGGGGTTACCCCTGGTCCCCCAGCCAGCCTGCAAGTCTAGTGGCTCTGCCTTTCCCTAAGTTCAGCTACCAGGGCATGTTTCTCGGAAGGGACTCTTAAAGGCCAGGTTAATACACTTAGGCTTCCTTAGAAACTCATAGTTCCCATGCAATTCTGCCCCAAATTATGTGTATTTGCTACCCAACCCCTTCCATTGCCTTTCCCACACTCTCCCTACCCCTCACCTATTATGCAGAACTAAGCTTGGCTAGCAATGCATTCTCTTCTCTGGAGACAGACTAGGTTTGTCCCCCTCCCCATTCTTTGCGCACCCCCTTCCTCTATAATTCAAATCTGGATTTGTCTGCTGGATTCCTCACACCCCATTAATGGACACTCTGGGTCCACCAAGATTCAGCCCTTACTTGGATTTTGCTTTACTATTTAGGCTTCACTTGGATGGACTTCCTTCCCCAAGGATCAAAGCCAGGTATTTGCTCCTCCCCATCCATCAGTCTTAAGAGTTGCACCCATCTTTCATAAAATGGAGCCACAGCCAGACTTCCAGGTCTCTCTCCCCAGATCCTCACCGGATCTTATTGCTCAGGACTTTTGGCTACTCCCCTCTCCAGGACTCTTCTCCCTTCTAATTGCCTCCCAGCCCCCACCGTGCACTGAGTTGTCTATTCTGCTGAAGTGTCTATTTTTGGCTCGGGTCCCGGTTTTATAGCCCCCACTCTGAGTCTTGGCAGTCACTGCTATGGCTCCAGGGATCCAAGCCAGATCGGACTGGAAAGGGGGTGCGGGGCTCCCTCTGCAGCCTGAGCCTGAAACCTGCCCCTCGCCTCACTCAGCCAGATGCCTAGGACGCAGCCAGTTCCTCGTCTTACTTCTACAAGTCGAGTAGCTGCAGTGTAGTTGCTAGGCTGTGTAAATCCGTACCGGGTTTTTGCTCTTGCCAAAAACCTAAAATTCACTCCCCCCCCCCCCCATCTCCCGCTCGTCATTCGGCTCCCCACCCCCAAAATCAGACGTTTCTAGACACTAACCTCCCCACAACACTTCCTCTGCTTCAGGTGCTCGGTCAGCTCCAAGCCCTTGTCCCGTTGCCCAGGTTCTTCTGCTGGGGGTCTTGTCCAGTCCCGGTGACTCCAGTCCTGGCTTTGCGGTCTTTCTTCGTCTTTCATTGTAGGTCTGTAGTCCCAGAGTGGCAGCCTCCTCAGCGCACGCCGGCGCGTTGCCCCTAGGTCCTGAAACCGCTTTTACCTTCCCGCTCCGGTGCAGCCAGCGCTCCAGGTCCCTTCTTGCCGGGGTCCAGACTTCCTTTTGCCCCTCCCCCTTGCACGTCGCAGCCAAAAAGATGGGGATAGCTTATGCCTCTTCAGCAACCGGGAGCCCCCCACCTGGAGCCCCCTACAAGTACAGGTCCGGGAACACAACACCAGGTCTTACTTGTTTCCACTGCATTAGGCATGACGCATTACTCCGTCTCCCGAGGAAGGATCCGGCCCAAAATTTGCGTGCCCCGCGTGCATTTGGCCGTGTCGCAGCTCCCCATCTCCCCGTTCCTCTCGTCACTGCCGAATCCAACCCGGGTTTTGCATACCCATTCCAGATCGCCTCAATTCTCCCCTCGCTGGGCTCTTCGCCTCTCTTTCCCTGCCAACATAATCCGCTTCGGGTTGTACTTGCGCCTTTCTCATCCCCGCCCCCCACCCGCGCCCGCCCCCCACACTCCCCTTTCCGACGCTGAGATCAGGCACCTCGCCTTTCCTCTCGCCGCTTTCCCAGGGGGGCTGGAGAAGGCGAAGGGGAGAAAACTCCAGTCCAGGTTTTCCGGCCGGCCCTCGGTGCGTCCGGGGAGGTTGCAGTGGCCGGTCCCGGGCGGAAACTCCGGGCCGGGTTTTGCTTGCTCCCGCCGTCCCCCTCCCGGAGCTGGTGCGCCGGGGAGCGGGGCGAACAGGCGGCTTGTCATTGCTGGTGCCCGGCGCCGGCTCGGTCCGCGCGTCCTGCGGTGCCCACGGGCCCGGCCCGGCGCCCCCCTTCCGGCCGCCCCGGGGGCGCGACGCCGCCGCGCCCGCTTTCAGCCGCACCCCCGCCAGGCTCCGCGCCGCCCGCCTCCCACCTGAGCCCCCCACGGCCACTGCGGGGAGCCCGAGCCGTCGGCGCGGGAGCTGTTGGCGCTGCGGCGCCCCCGCCCCGCTGTCTGCCGAGGAGGCCCCGGCGGATGGGGCAGCGCGGGTCCCGGAGCTGCGCCGCCGGGCGGCGGGGGGCTGCAGGGGCGCCCCTGCTGCCCCGTTAACCCCGCGGCGGCGGCCGCCGCCGCCCCCGTCCCCGTCGTGGGGGGGCTGGGAAGTCTCCTGGGCGCACACGTGCCACCTCCTCGGAGCCGCGAAGCTGCGGGGGAGATGCAGGCCGCGGCCCGCGCCGCCTCGGGGGGCTCCGCCTCGCCCCAGCCCCTGGAGCTCTGACGCCGCCCCCGCCCCGCCGCTTCCCTCCCCTGGAGGGGCGCGGACCCGTTCGCCCCCTCCCTGCAGCCGCCGCCGCCGCGAGGGGGCCGCCTCTAGAGCTCTGTGATCCTCATTTTTTAATTTTCTTATTTGGTTGGTGGCGGCGGTGCTGGGCCAGAGGAAGGAGGGGACACGGAGGCCGCCCTCGCCCAGCCACCCCTCATCCGCTCCCCCCCCGCCCCGATTCCGGGAGATGTGCCGGGCGGGGGGTCCGGGTCCGCGGAGCCGCAGGAGAGACGCGCAGGGCCCAGCTCCGAGCGGCGCCGGACAGGTGAGTGTTGGCGGGCCCCAGGCCAGAGAGACGCCGCACCTGGGCCAGGTGTGCGGGCCCAGAGGGGGAGGACGGAACCCTGGGTCTGTCTGGGCCGCGAGGGGGGGCGGGTTCTGGAGCCGAGGGGAGTCAGGAGCGGCCCCCGCGGAGCGCCGGGCGCTGCGGGGCGCAGATGGGCGGCCGCGGGGGCCCCGCGGGGGGAGGGGACAGCAAGTGTGCCCGCGCGTGGCTGCGTGTGCCCGCGCGCGCCCCAGCCTTTGTGGGGAAGCGGCGCGGCAGGGCCTGCGTGTCCCCGGTGCGTGTGCGCGCGGGTGCTTGGCGCCCTGTTTGTGTGGGTGTCTGGGTGGGAGCCGCGAGGCTGCGTGTGCGCGCCGCGCGCGGCCCGGACCCCGGAGGGCCTGGCGGAGGGCGGGCGCCGCAGGATTCTGGGCCGGGGCTGTTTTTCTCCGGGAAGCAGAGGCGCGGGGCGTCTGTCGGGAGGGGTCTGTCTGGGCGCCGCTCTCGGGCGGAGTGAGTGGTGCCGCGGGCAGCGTCTTGCCTGCCTGGCGCTCCGCTAAGCGTGGGAAGCTGTCAGAAGGGACCCACTGGCCCGGGCTCTGAGGACGAGCCCATCTCCCCGCACCAGGTGTCGAGGTCCTCCTCGCCACCCTCCCACCTGAGAGCCCAGGGACTGGCGTCTGCGCCAGAAGAGGGCGGGCAGCGCCGCGGGTGCCCCGGCCGCGGCCAGCACATGCCTCCCGGCGCCCCGGGCCCCCCCACCCAAAGCAGCGCCCTGCCTGTGCGCGGCCTCCGCCAGCCTCCCGGCCCCGCGCTCCAGGCGCCGTCAGCCCCCGGCGCAGCCTCTCCCCCCAGTCCTGGCCGCCGCCTGGCGACCTTCCCTCCGGCCCTGACGCAGGGACCCCCTTTCTTCCCGGGGTCTGCAGGACCCTGAGCCGGGGCTCCTCTGCCCACATCCAAACATGTGGTGCGAGGGGAGCGGGGGAGGGGCTCAAAATGGCTGCCAAGATGGCTGGTCGCCTCTGCCCGCCTCCCTCCCCTCTCCCTCCATCTCTCTCCCGCTCTCTCTGCCTCTTGGCTGGCTCCGTTTCCTCAGCGGCTGCGGAGTCACCGTCCAGCGGGGGCTGGACGATGCGGGTACAGGTGAGGGCACCTGAGTGGCTGCCGGCTCTGGGCCCGCTGACCTCGGATGCTGCTTGGAGCGGCCCCTGGTCTCCCCTCCTCGGCACCTCGGGGGCTGGCGGAGCCTGCAGCCTGACCCCAGACCCCGCTCCTCACCGGGCTGCCAGCGGCACTGGCTCCCTGCCCTCCGCGGCTCTCCCAGGCTGGCACCCTGCATTGATCACTGGGTGTCAGGGCGCCCCGCAGAGGGGCAGGCTGTCATCCTCGCCTGCCCAGGGCCAGGGGCTAAGGACTCCCTCCGGGTGGGCCTGGGTCAGGCCCCAGCTGTGCGGCCCGTTGACTGCTCTTTCCTCCCTACTCCCTTCCTCCTAAAGTTGAATTTATTACTTAAAAGTGGGATGGAAAGGGGGGAGAATAAGAGAAGGAATACAGCCTTCATTATCATATTGAGAAAATTATCCGTGATTTTCCTAACTAGCAATTTGCCTGCCATGCTGTTCAGAACTGACTTGCCCATTAATTACAGAGATGAAAAATCATCTGGAAAGAGGAAAAGGGAACTAATTCGATCCCTGGCTGGCGACAGTCTCACCCTTGCACTGAGCCACATGCATGCCTGTGCACATGGCGGTGCCAGCCCTCTTGCTAGCATCCCCACCTTCCTCTTCCTCCATCTCGGTGACCTCCTGCAGGGCCTCAGCTCACTCCATGCTGTCACTCCTGCTCTCCAATGCCCTGCTAGGCCTGCCCTCCCTCCACTGGGCACTGGTCCCAAACCCCACTCGTGGCGTGGGGAATTGGCTTAGGGCTTGATCACTGACTGGCGCACTGGTGTCTGCCCTTGGGTGTGGAGATGGTGCCTAGGGTGGGGAACTGGGGACCAGCGCATCTGGGCTGTGGGCCCTGTAGGGAGGAGGTGGAAAGCAGGAGACTCGAAGCCCAGTTCTATTCCCAGCCTGCCCTGGGGAAGCCCTTCTCTTAGGGGGAATCCAGGGAGGAGTCTGTGAGTGTGTTGGGGAGGGGCTGGCAGGCGCCTGGGCTGCTGCTGAGACTGGCTGCATCCAGGCCTGGGCTTCGGGATGGAAGACCTGTGTGCAGGGTCTGTGTCACCTGCGTCTTAGGTGTCTGTCCTCCCTGCACGGCCCGGGCTGATGGGAGGTGGTGTGGCGCTTCAGCCCCAGTGTGGACATCTGGAGTTGGGTTTCGGATCCCAGGAAGTTGCACTGCTATGTCCTCGAGTGGTGCCCTTAATGGAGGATAGGAGTGGGATCCCTGTCCCCTCCCTACCCCCCATTTGCTGGCCACTGGGAGCTCCATCATGGTCTCTGCCCCCCTCCTACCTCTCCAGTCAGACGGGTGGCCAAGGACACGGAAGGCTCTGGTTTCTGTGTGGGCTCTTCTCGAGGATCTGATTTCCAGGCGCCAGACACTTCCCCTCCTCCAGGCCCCTCCTTGGGGAGGTAGAAGGAGGGGCTCCCGAGATGGGGGTTCCCTGGGTCTGGAACCAGACCTGACCGCAGTGACCCTGGGGGTGCATGCTTGAGCCAGCAGCCCTCCTGGGCTGGGTCTTGGCCACCCTAATGAAGAAGAGGGGTCCCAGGGTGGCAGAAATCCAGTCCTGTCCACCATCTGTCTCTCTGCACCTGTGTGTACCTGTTCTGTGAGTGATTGGGTGGTGACTTGGCTGAACCAGCGTGTGACCACGTGTCATCAAGCTGGTCCTGTGTTCACAGGGGTCTCCCGTGTGCTGGTGTTTGTGAGCTTTGCGGAGGGCTGGCCCTGTTTGTGTGTGTGTGGCTCCACGTGTGAGCAGCACCTGCAGATCTGTGCCCAGGTGTGTGTATCTCAGGCTCCTTGGAATTAGGCCATTTGTGACCATTTGCCAAGTGCCTCTCCACCAGGTGCCGTGCTGGGAATGCCATGGGGACAGTGCCCTGGTCCTGCCCTCATGGAGCTCACAGTCTAGTGACACATAAAGGATTTCAGTCAATGGCTCATTTCATAGGCGTTGGGGAGAAGGTTGTGTCTCTCCCTTCAGAGCCACCAGGGTCCCATTGGGGAGGAACAGCCCAGACTCGGGCAGCAGCCCCTGCATTCGAACATTACAGCAATCCCGGGCCTGGGGCGTCCGGGGTCCAACTCTGCAAAATCTTCCCCATCCCCCTTCCCTTTGCCCACCCTCGCCTGGCTGTTCCTCCAACGTGCCAAGCATGGTTCTACTCCAGGACCTCTACACTGGCTGTCCTTCCATGGGGACCTCACCCAGATATCTGCAAGGCTTTTGCTCCCTCACCTGCTCCAACTGTCACCTCCCCAGTAAGCTTTACCCCCTGCAGCCTTTCGCTCACCTCCTGACTTTCCACAGCAGGGATGGCTTTTCGCACACTCTGTAATTTCCTGATTTGTCCCACCTGGTTGTTATTATTTGTTTGTCTCCCTGACCAGGATCCGAATGCTCAAGATGTTTGTTACTTGGTTTGTTTCTGGATCCCAGGTGTCTAGACTCCTACCTGGCCCACAGTAGGTGTGCAAGGAATCTCACCTGAGTGAGTGGGAGGGGACCCCATAATGGACCAGAGACCTCTGGGCAACTCCCTTTGTTGTGCATAGCTAGGGTTCCCCATTGCCCTGGGGTACCTGCCAGGGGCCAGGCCAGACCAGCTCTGCACCTGCCCCCAGGCACACCTGAGCAGACTGTCTCAGAGGTGGCTTGGCTTCATGGAGGTGGCTTCATGGTACATGCGGGCGAGGATTCTGAGTGGGCAGGTGGCTTCCTGGTGGGGCTGTGTGTGCTATGGAGTTTAGAGCCCAGAGGAGGAATATGGGGGACCCCTGCCCCTTGCCAGGGGTAGGAGTTCCAAGGTCAAAGCCTGAGCAGCCCCTCCCCCACCTTCCGGAAAGGGGTGGTGGTGGTGATACTGAGCCAGCCTCTCACGAAATGGGACCTGTTTTGGGGGTCTGCTTTGGTTCTGGGGACCTAGCCAAGTAGACCCCCCTTCCCATCCTCCCAACTCCAAAGTTTGGGGAAAATAAAAATCTTAATAAATAGATATTGAGGCTAAAAATAACGCTGCCCCCACCCAAAGGTGAAAATTCCAAGGCCCCTCCCTGAGAGGCTGAAGATAACCAGGCTCCTGTCTGCTGATGGGGAGGTGGTCCAGGCAGGTGAGGAGCCCAGGTCAGAGTCTTTCAGCCATGGCAGTCCTGACACTGGGGTCACATCATTCTTTGTTGGGGGCTCTCCTGTGCATCATAGGACATTGCCAAGTGGCTGAAGGTGGGGGCAAAAATTGGTCTCCTTTGTCCCATCACCTCTACCCCCGCCAGGTGGAGAGGCACTGCTCTAGATCAGGGATTTGCAGACTTTCTCTGCGAAGAGCCGGATAGTAAGCATTGGAGACTTTCGTGGGACACTTACCAACTCTTGCATATTCTCCTTCTGCCTCTTTAAAAGTGGCAAAACCATTTTTAATTCTCTGGCTGTTCAAAAACAGGTTGTGACTGAGCCATAGGTAGTCAACTCCTGTCACAGAACACCCCCAAATTGCCCTTGGTCATGGAGGTTGGGGCCCCCATAAATGCATCCTCATCAGCAAAGGGGCAACCTCATTTGGAATGAGTGCAGTGCGACCTCCCTGCCCTCCCCTCCTCCTCTCCTGTGCTCACTCCCCACTGTCACACTGGTTCCTTCACCAGGCCTCACACGTGCATGGGCTGCTGCCACTGTGGTGCCACCCTTCGTGGTGGGCACAGAGGAGCCGTGCCTGGCCAGCCTGCAAGTCAGGAAGGGTTTTGTGGAGGCCGGAGGAGGATAGTGCTTGCTTATCAGCTGTGGCCTGGAGGGAGGAAGGAGGATAAAGTGGAGGGGAAAGAGAGGGGGAGGGAGGGGCCCACCTTGAGGTCAGAAAGAAGGGGGTGGCTCAAAGGGGAAAAGGAAAGGTGTCCTTTCAAAGCGGACATGCAAAGAGGAGGCTGGAGGCCAAAGGCTGGTTTAAGGGGCCAAAGGAGTTTCCTGTTCTGTTCCTGTTTGTTCCTGTGGATGAGACCTGTGGAAGGGTTAAGGCCCACAGGACAGGTAGCGGCGTAAGCTACCTTTGGCTGCTGTGTGGAAGCACTGCAGAGGGCAGGAAGGGAGGCCAGGAGGCCAGCAGGAAGAGGAGGCAGCTGTCCAGGCAAGGGCTCCAGTGAGGGCCTTGAGACATTAGAGACGGGCTGGTATGAGGTTTTGAAATCCGAGTTGACGGACGGTTGGCTGGAGGGTGGACAAAAGCGGGGATGGGAGAAACTGCAGGTTTCTGGTTTTGACAGTGGGTAGACAGGAAAGAAGAGGGTGGGCGTGGGGAGCACCCGCCACTCTCAGGCCTCCTGCCAGTCCCCCTTCCCCCCCACATACTCTAATCACCCCTCACCATCAGGATTCTGTGAACACCTGAGTCAGGTACCATCTCTCTCCACTCAGAACCTCCCTGGCTCCATCTCACTCAGGAAAAAAATCCCCAAGTCTTTCCCGAGGCCCACAGGCCCTGCATGGTCGGGCCTCCCACCCCCCTTTCTTTCCACTTTTCCCCTCTCACCAGGCCCTGCCTCAGGGCCTTTGCACATACCATTCCTGCTACTTGGCATGGCTCACCTCCCTGAGACCTCTGCCAACAGGTCACCACCTCTTGAGGCATTTTCTGTCTATAACCTCCACCCCCATCTTTCCCCTGCAGGCTTATTTCCCCAAAAAACAATTGTGACTAGGTGGGAACTGGGTGACTATTCACTGAATGAATGACCTGTTCTCTGGGTTTGTTTTGTCTTGGTTCATTAAACAGGTACACCCTCCTAGCTGAGGGCTAGAGATGCAACAGAGCACCACGCAAAGCATCCGAGATGGTAGTCTCCCTGTGGAACCCTCAGTGGTGAGAAAGACAGCTGGTCAACAGCAGAGTCCAAATCTGATTAGGGAGGCCCAAAGTGGAGGCCCAGTGTGCTGCAAATGTGGGCGTGGGAGAGGCTGATGCAGACCCGGGAGGCAGAGCCTTTGGTAGGAAAGAGGATGGGAGGCCCAGCAGTGTGTGTGTGTGTGTGTGTGTGAGAGAGAGAGAGAGAGAGAGAGAGAGAGAGAGAGAGAGAGAGAGATGGGGGTGAGCGTGGGGGGCTGAGAACAGGCGCTTTGGGAGGACAGAGTAGATACGTGATGACACAGTGGCAGGAGATCAGGGCCTGAGACTCTACATGAGGACTGCGAGGCAGTGGGGAGCCATGGAGGATTGCAGGCAGGAAGGGACATGACTGGGCTTTCATTTTGCAATGGGGTGGAGATGGGATAGAATGGGAGTGTCAAACAGAGGGAGGAGGGGGATGCTTTGAGCGCAGTGCCACTCAGCAACCAAAATTGTGTTTTAAAACTCACAAGACAGGCAGACCCCACCCAGTGGTGTTTGCAAATAAGTAAGATGCATGGCTGGAGTGCAGTGGGATTTTAAAAAGCCAGAGCGGGCCCTGGCTGGTTTGGCTCAGTGGATAGAGGACTGAGGGTTGCATTCTGGTCCAGGGCACATGCCCAGGTTGCGGGCTCGATCCCCAGTAGGGGGCGTGCTAGAGGCAGCCAATCAATGATTCTCATAATTGATGTTTCTCTCACTTTTCCTCTCCCTTCCTCTCTGAATTCAATAAAAATGAATAAATTTTATTTTATTTAAAAATTTAAAAAAAGTCAGAACGGGGGATGTAGGATGCTGGGGCCCGCAGGGCCTCCCTGACCTGGGAGAGGGCTGGTGAGGGGGAGAAATGATGGGACTGGGCCAGGGAGGTGGCGAAGGAGTGGGAGAAGTGAACAGATTCTGAAGGGGAGGCCACAGGAGCTGCTGGGGTTGGGTGTAGGGGTGAGAGTAGAGGGGTCCAGGATGACTGTGCAGCTACTGAGCGCCTGGAGGGCTAGCTGCCCGCTGCTGAAATGTGGGAAGATGGGGAGATGAATGTTCAGCAGGGATCCTGCCTCCCTGAGCCCACAGTTCCCTTCCTGAAGGAGGGCATGTTGCCGGCACTGAGCAGTTCTGTCTGTGCGAGGGAGACCTGTTAGCCAGGAATAGGAATGCGGAAATGGTCTCAGAGAGGCCAAGAGCCCTGCCCAAGGCAGCACAGCAGATTCAGGCCCAGGGTCTGCCCCTCCCCCCTAGGTCATGCCTGAAGACTTCCTGGAGGAGAGGAGGGCCTCTGAGCTGGTCCCTCAGGCCGCTGAGTTTGGGGAGGGCTTAATCTGCTGAGGAGGGAACAGGAGATGCTCTGTGGAGGGAGGTGCTAAGGGGCTCAATGCCCCATTGTCATATTCTCCCCCCCAGGCACTCAGACTCCCACCTCTTGAGCACAGAGGGTTGCTATGGCAACTGCACTCTAGGGCAAGCTGGAGGCGCCCCTCTCTGCTCCAGCATCCCGTTCTCCTCCTGTCACCTGACTACCCCATTCCAGGGCACCCGAGGACAGAGCCTGGGCTGCAACACCCACCACTGGGTAGCCTGCTCTACCCCCACCCCTTGATTTGAGACCTACGGGATCAGGTGCTCAGGCACCAACACTGAGGCAGGTGGGAGACAGGTGGGCCACCTGCCTGACCTGGTAGCCGGACACACCTGAAGCCCATTCCCTCTCAGCATGAGAGCAGTGAACCCCACTTCACTTGGGCTCAGCTGGGGCCACTTGAGTCACTGAGGTGCAGGTTGGTGACAGATGCCGATGCAGGCTCACCTGGCCCTGAGGAGTGTGGAACCTCCAGGAGTGTCCAGCTCTGAGGGCTCTCAATCACATAAATACAGTGGAGCCTGGAGGGGGACTCTCCTGGCTCCCAGGGTCTCCCCAGTTCTCAGCGCCAGCCTGCAGGGCCAGCCCGCCTGCATTC
The DNA here is from genome assembly GCA_011751065.1 of Lasiurus cinereus. Taxonomy (NCBI): domain Eukaryota; kingdom Metazoa; phylum Chordata; class Mammalia; order Chiroptera; family Vespertilionidae; genus Lasiurus; species Lasiurus cinereus. Next base: position 2,389,600 of record JAAGEH010000343.1, on the reverse strand, counting down.
AAAGCCCCCTTACCAGTTGGGTCTCCCTGGGACCTCACTTCCCTCATCTATAAAATGTGGGTGACTCCCCTTTACTCAGCCCTTACGACGATTCCGTGAGGTACGTGTGCACGGGGCTCGCACGGGCACGGTGTCAGCTGCTATGCCTGGCACCTCGGGTGGCTTAGAGCCCCACCACCCTGCAGTTTGTGAAAGGCTCCCTGAAGTTGTGCCGCCCAGGGTCCTGCCCCTGTCTGCCTCCCCCCTCCAGGTGTCCTGACCCCTGTGTGACTTTCCTAAGGCCAACAGGACGAAGTACTCTAGACAAAGCGGTTTTAATAGCAGAAATGTGTGGTCTGACAGTCTGGAGGCTGGAAGTCCACGACCAGGGTGTTGTCAGAGATGGTTCCTTCTGGGGCTCTGAGGCTGGCATCCATCCCAGGCCTCTCCCCAGCTTCTGGTGGCCGCCACAGCCCTTGGTGTCCCTTAGCTCGTAGAACCATCGCCCCGACTCTGCCTGCATCTTCACATGGGCTTCTCCTCAGGGCATGTCTGTGTCCTCACCAGCCCTACTGGCTAGGGCCAGCCTTAAAGACCTCATTGTAACTTGATTACTTTTTGTAAGCAATTGATTTCAGAGGGTAAGGGAGAAGGAGAGAAACATCAATGATGAGAGTCATTGATTGGCTGCCTCCTGCACACCCCCTAATGGGGATGGAGCTGGCAACCCAGGCAGTGCCCTGACTGGGAATCTGAACCGGGACCTCCTGGTTCACAGGTTGATGCTTAACCACTGAGCCACACCGGCCAGGCTTGATTACGTCTTTTAAATAAGGGCCCATTCTGAGTCCTGGGGGATAGGACCTGAGCATACCTTTTTGCGGGGGAGGATAAAATTCAATCCAAAATAACCCCCTCTGAAGGTCCTGGGGGTGGTCAGGCCTGAGTCTCCAAGGTGGCTCCCACATACCCACGCTTGGCCTCCCCACCTAGGTGGGCACAAGGTGGCAAGTGAAACTCTGGTGTAAGGTGGGCACGAAGTCAGGCCTCCCAGGGAGGGAGCCGCAGGGCCCAGCTCCTGAGCCGGGGCCGGTTCTCGGTGTGCATGGGGCTCCCTGGGGGAGCTGCTCCAGGGAGGGGACATTGGTGCCTAGCAGTGTGGGCCAGGCGTGGCCCCAGCTGTAGGGCAGATGCCCCGTCTCCAGCTGTCCCCACTACCATCCTTCGTCACTCATCTTGGGTCATTTGGTAAATATTTGTTTGAGGGCCTACTGCATGTCTAGGCGCCAGGAGACGGTCTCAGGAGCTTCCATTCTGCATAGTCAAGTCACCTGGGAGAGACGTGATTGGTGGGGACGGTGCTGCAGGAGACACGCACTCACTGTGTGCCAGGCGTGGCCCTGAGTGTTTCACGTGAATGAATTCCTCCTATCGCTTGGCTATCCTGTGAGGTGTCCCCGCTCTACCAAGAGAGAAACAGGACCTAGGAGGTTACAGGATGGCGGGGACCGGATAGGCAGGCACACACTGCAGGGTGCTGTGATGCAGGGTGTTGGAGGCCCATCTGCACCTCTGAGGGGTGCACATCTGACCTGAAGGCTGCAGAGCTGGGGACACCAGCAAGGCCTTGTGGGAACTGGGTGGCTGGGACATGGGGGGAGAGAAACAAGAGTGAGAGCATGTGTGGCCTCAGGGGCTGTGGAACCGGAGCTGGAGCAGGGGTTTAAGCTGGGGAGCGGTCTGTCCAGATTGCCTTTGACAAGACCCAGTGTCCATCTTTGGATGATGGATAAACAAAAGATGGTCCATCCATCCAGTGGTGTATTACTCCGTCACAAAGAGGAAGGAAGCTTTGACATGCTACAACTTAGATAGACCTGGAAAACACAATGCTTAGTGAAAGAAGTCAAATGCTGGGTGGTATGATTCTATCTGCTAGTACATGGGAAGTCCAGAACCCGCAAATCCATAGGGACAGAGGGCAGGTTAGTGGTTGTTGGGATGGGGGCGGGGGGCGGTGGCGGGGGGAGAAGGAGGTTTTGCATAAGAGGCCCAGAGTTTCTGCTTGGGGTGATGAGAAAGTTTTTAAATAATGATGGTGGCACAGCATTGAGAATATAATTAATGCCACTGAATTGTATGGTTAAAAAGTGACTTTATGTTATGTGTATATATGTAACCATAATTTTTTAAGGACCCCTCTATCTGCTGGCAGGGCCTGGAGTGTGGGAGTAAGAGAGGCTGGAGTGCAGGAGGTCAGAGGTCAGGGCCATCGGGGTAGATGGTGAGCCCAAGGATGGATGGGCCTGCAGTGTTCCGGAGGCGCAGACCCAGGACTTGCTCCTGAACTGCATGTGGGGGATGAACCACAGAGGAGCCAAAGGAGTTTGACTCTGAGTCTTTGGCCGGAGGACTGGAGAGGGCGGGGGGGACCATGGGCTGATGGATATGGGGGCTCTGTTTTGGTCTGGTCAGGCTGAAGGTATGGAGGAGACCCAGTGGAGGTGTAGTCGGCAGGACTGGAGCTCGAATGTGGCAGAAGTCACAGTATAAACAGTGGCTAAAGCCGAGAGGCTGGTTGGGATCCCTGAGAGGGGGGTAAGGACAAGGAAGAGGCCCTCTGCTGGGGCCCCAGGTCCTGGGGTGCAGCCTAGGAGGACGGAGAGGAGCCACCTCCCTCAGATGGATGCTCCCTGGGCCTGACTCATGCCATGCTGTGGACAGCACCCTCTCATGGGTCCCAGCTCAATAAAAATAAATAAATAAATAAATAAATAAATAAATAAATAAATAAATAAATATTCTGTCAACTTTTATTTGCTCTCCCGTCCCCCCTTGCTCAATCGCCAGTCTCTTGTTTTCAATCTTTCATCTCCACAGACAACTGGTCAACCCGATCACTCTGGCCTGCCACTGGAGACAAAGTCCGGGCTTGTTTATGCAGACTGTTGTCCTTACCAGACTATTTAGGGGACTGGGGTTGGGAGGGGAAAGGTCAAGGTCAAGGTCACACAGCACATGAATGGCCGTCAGGATCCAGACTCACATGGGTTAGCTGTCCTCAGCCCGACCTCCCAGCCTCCCCAGCATTAACCAGCCGTTAACCATTTTAACTGCGTCAGGGAGGGAGTGCCCATCTGCCTGGGGTGGGGGTGAGAGATGAGGTGGTTAGGCATGCCCTTTCCCCAAGATAAAATTGTGAAATGGACGGAAAGTGTCACAGGCCAAGTCTGGTCAGGGTTGTGGGAGGAGACAGCTTTGGACGGTAGAGGGAAGATTTCCTGCTACGGGGCAGGGAAGGGGCATGGGCACAGGGATTCGGGGCTGTGCTGTGAAGTTGCTGTCCCATTTCGCACGAGCGGATACTGAGGCCTGCGGGTGAAAAGCTGCCGCAGGTATGCGGGACCCTGGGCAGTGTTTCCCACGGAGGAAACACCAGGCAACGCGGGAGGGCTGGGAGAGGAAGCGGCTGGAGCTTTCTAGGGGTGGAAGGCTGAGAACCTGGTAGCCCCAAGTCAGGCCCAGCCTCCACCCTGGTGAGGAACGGAGACCCCAGTGGAGAGTAGAGGGATCTACGTCATTAAATGGTCCCTCGGCACTGAGTGGAGGGCAGGGGAGGTGGGGAGGAGGCCAGGACAAGGTCCGGGGCCGCAGGATAGTGGCTTGGTCCTGGGGTGGCCTCGAGGGCTAGAAGTGGGCAGATGGATGAGATCCTTTGGAGGCAGAGCCCCTATATAGGATTCGTGAAGGGGAGGGAAGAGGCAGATTCTTAGGTTTGGTTCTGAGATTCAAACAAGTATTTGCCACTGTGTGCCGGGCCTGTGCTAGAAGCTGGGCCTGGGACCATGAACAAAACAACCCACCTGTGCAGCGGCCATTCATATGCGCTCGGAAATCATTACCTTTGAACAAAGGCCTCTGGAGGCAAGGGAGAGGCCGTGCGGATAACTGGCGGGCAGAGGTAAAGGCAGAGGAAGTGAGGTGCCGGGCAGGGGTGGTGGCACAGAGAAGGGGTCAGAGACATAACTGGGTCAGTCATAGGCTTTTGTTTGGGGGGAACAGCAGCTGGGCTCTGGTGAGAGAGTCCAGGCCGAAATAAGAGACCGGGAAAGTCTTGGGTGGTTGGTGGTGCTGAGATGGGCAGGCTGGGATGGCAGCGGGAGAGGACGGAGCGGGGCTCATACGTTATAGGGCTGGTTAAAACGCACGTGCTGGCCCTCCCCAGAGAATGTGTTCTGGCAGGTTCCTGGCCGGGCTGGTGCTGCTGGGCCTGGGCCACACGTGAGACAAAACTGGGTGTCGATATAGCAAAGGACCGGGGGCGATGGGGCAGCAGCCTGGAGAGCATCCATGGGAAACCGAGGCAGCGAGAGGTGGGGAGGAGTCTCTGTGAGGGAGGAAATACAGGGTCAGCACCTGACTCTGTGGTGGGGATGATTACAGGGCAGGGCACACGACCCTCTCCCCTTCCTTACACTCCCTGGCCCTCAGGGGGGCTGTACTCCCCACTCCACACCTGCCCGTCTCCAACTTACCCCCGGAGTCCCCTGGAAACATTGTCCCTGGCCCCCGATTTGTGGCCCCAGCAAGCGTGAGAGAGACAGGAAGTAGGGGGCTAGGGGGTGGGCCTGGACTCCTATCCATGATCCCGAGGGGGAGGCTGCAAGTCGAGGGGCTGGGACCGATGGGCAGGGATTTCAGATTGGGGAGGCGGCTTCCAAAGGGTCCCTTTCCCCAGGATGCAGGGGCTGAGGCTGTTTGGTGCCATCCTAACACCTGTCACCAGAGGGGGCTGTTCTGTCTGCGGGGCTGGGGTGGAAGGAGTGTGAGCCCCAGGCCCTGGTGCCCGGTGCCTGTGGACGGGCTTCTCAGCCTGCAAGCCCCTTCACGGCCCGCTGAGGGATGGCCCACCTCACTCGCCCTGTCCTCCCCAGGCTGGTGGGCCGGGCTGTGGTGCCCACCTGGTGATGCAGGGCAAGGATCCCTGCACCGGCCACTGAGAGCTCCGGACACGCCCAGGCCGTTGCCATGGCCCGCCTGGCCGCCGCGCTGTGGAGCCTCTGCGTCACCGCCGTCCTGGTCGCCTCGGCCACCCAAGGTAGGTGCTGTGGGCCGCGCCTCCACTGCTCGGCTGGGACAGGGGGTGGAACCTGTGATTACATCTTCCCGCTCTCACTGGCAGAGGCTTAATTAAAGCATGCCCACTGACGTTTATTTAACAACAACTAATTACTCTGCTCGGCCCTGTGCCGGCCCCGGGATGCTGTGCATGCCACAGTTAGTGCCCCAGGGCTGCCCGTGGGCAGGGCAGAGCAAGGAGGGAGGCAGGGAGAGGGGCCTGCTAACCTTGTCCTTGCCGTTGCCTGGGGTACAGCCCCTGTCCACCCCTCCCAGCCACGTCTGTGAACACTGGCAGTGAACACTGCTTCTCAGTGCCCCTTCAGATAGCCCCACCTTTAGAGAGCCACACGGGGGAGGGGGCTTCATTCAACCATGCCCGGGGCCTCGGCATTGCTCTGGCCAGCTGGTATCTTCTGCTTCCCAAGTGCCCGAGTTCTCTGCCCATCTGGGTCCTGCCCCCTGGTCCCAGCTGGTCCAGGAGGGGCTGCTTCCACCCCCTGGACCCATCTGAGCCAACCCTCCACCCCCGGCCTGCCTCCCAGACCCAAGACGGGCTAAAATTAGCCGTGGAAGCAGATGGTGCTAGAGGAACACATGTAAAACTTTCCCCCAAGTGGAACAACTCCCCCCAGAAAACCCCAGGGGCCTGGCTGCCATTCTCCATGGGGCCCCCGCCAACAGTGGCAGGACCCGATCTTAGGAAAGAGGCTGGCTTAACTCTGCTGCCATTAGGCACTGGTACCTTCTCTTCATCTGCAGACGACAGTTGTCCCCACATTGCAGCCTCTGGGCCACTCCGTGCATCCCCACGTCCCTCTGGCACCAGCGAGGGCTGGCTGGGACCAGTGTCCAGGCAGGTGGCTGCCTCAGCAGGCGTGGGCCCTGCCAAGCCCACTCTGCCCTGCACCCTGTGGCCTCACTGTGTGCTGCTGCATCCACTGCCTGGTTCTGTGAGGTGGGAGCTGTCAGCTCCTGAGGGAGGGGACCAGGCACAGAGGTGGTCAGTGACTGGACGAAGCCACCGGACAGGGAGTGGTTGAGCTGGGATTTAAACCCATCAGCCCAGGCTCTCAGCTCCACACGGCACATGATGGGGACTGTGCCGATGCTGGGCCTGCCCGGGCGTGCTCTTTCCTTTTCACACAACTGGGGAGGGTTTCCCTGGTGATAACGAGGAGGACCCTTCTCGGGTCGCCCTCGCCAATGACAGCACCACGCTCAGCACTTCCTTCACAAACATTCCTGGCCCAGAATCCTCACAGCACAGCCCTGGGCTGTGATACCCATTGTACAGATTGGGGAAACTGAGGCCTGGGGAGGCTATAGGGGTGGCTGTCCAAAGGAGTGTGCATCAGAATTGCTGGTGGTTGCATAGATCCAGAGGCTCCTGGCTTTCCGCCGAGATCCTGATGCAGCAGGCTAGGGGGAGGGTGGCCATCGTTTGCATTCTGAACCAGCTGCCCTGTGGTCCTGGTGCTGCTGATCCCTCGGCTGTCCCATGAGAAGACCGGGGCCAAGGGACCTGGCCTGCCATCTGGGAAGTGACGAAGTCGGACTGTGGTCTCTTCCAGAAGATGAGTTCATACCCCACCCCCATGCCTCTCCTCCTTGTGTGGGGTGGTGTGAATTTAGGGCAGCACCCAAGATCACCCTCACTTTGGACACTAACTGCAATCAAGGGTCCCTTCACCAGCGGTCGCCAACTGGTGGTGGTCGTGAGGTCCAAAAGGTTGGCGACCGCTGCCTTAGACCATCCTCACGTGTGGTGGTTTGCTAGAAGAACTCATGGGATTCAGAAATGCTGTTAAACGTGCAGTTACCGTTTATTACGGTGGATGGATGCAGGCTAACATCGCCCAGAGAAGGCACGAGGGGCAAGTTTCCTGCGCGGAGCTTACAGTTGCCCCTCGGAGTCGTGGGCAGTGTTAACTCTGCTGGCAGTGCGGGGCGACAGCACACGTGTGCATTGCTAGCCTGGGAAGTCGCCCAAGCCGTGGTATTCACCATCTTTACTGGGGCTCTGACCACCCACCTGGCTGACTTGATCTCCAGTTCCTCCAGAGGTCAACTGATACTTCATGACCCAAACCTCCCACCCAAAACCACATGGTTAGTGTATAGGTTGTTAGTGCTGCTGTAACGAAGTACCACAGATGGGGGGCGCTTAAACAACAGAAACTTATTTTCTCACAGTACTAGGGGCATTGGCAGGGTTAGTTCCTTCTAAGGGCTGAAAGGGAAGGATTTGTTTCAGGCCTCGTCCTTGGCTTGTAGAAGGCCATCTCCTCCCTCTGTCCCCGCATGGTCTTCCCTCTGGTGTGTCTGTGTCCAAATTCCCTCTATATTGGACGGAATTCATGCACAGGTAGGGTCCCTAGGCCTGGCCAGTGATCAGGGCCTGTCAGGACCTTCCTTGGTTCCAGCACCGCCCCCTGGTGGTCAGTGCTCGTTACAGTGAGCAATCAAATTCCCCAGGGGACACTTTGCAAAGTAGGCTTTTACATATATAGATTAGTGCCCATCTTAATTGCCCCCTTTTAACTTGATTATCTCTGCAAAGACCCTGTCTCCAAATTCTGTTACATTTACATTCTAAGCCCAGTGGGTTAGGACTTCAGCATAGGAATTTGGGGGAGGGAGCACAATTCAACCCCTAACAGTAGGCACAGACTGTCTGGCATGGCCCAAGGCCTCCAGGTAAACAGACATTCTTATCAAGCTGACCGTTCCAAAGACTTGGAGGGCCCTCCCAGGCCCTGAGGCAAAGGCCAAATTCTTTTTGAGCAGGTTAATGACTTGAGAAGCCCATTTTCCAGAAAAAATAAAGCTCTGCCTGTGTCCCAGGTACAGCTAAGCTGGAGATGGCGCCATCTCTGCAGGATCTTCCCTCCCTTCCCTGTGCCCTGAGCATGATTCGCCCCGCCCCTCCTCCCCCACAGGCCTGAGCCGGGCTGGACTCCCATTCGGGCTGATGCGCCGGGAGCTGGCCTGCGAAGGCTACCCCATCGAGCTGCGGTGCCCCGGCAGTGACGTCATCATGGTGGAAAACGCCAATTACGGACGCACAGATGACAAGATCTGCGACGCTGACCCTTTCCAGATGGAGAATGTGCAGTGCTACCTGCCTGATGCCTTCAAGATCATGTCTCAGAGGTGAGGGGCCACGGGCTCTCCGGAGGGTGGCGGCAGCTCCTGGAGTCCCCGAGTCCAGTTCCTGTCCTCCCTGCACCCCCTGGATAGCGCACCCTGTTCACCTCCGTCTTCCTTTTATGATTTTCACACACCTTCCAGGTGCCCTGCGAACAGCCCATCTCTCCCCCCACCCCCTAGCTTATCTCCACACCAGTCTGTACCCCTTCCCACACGCATACACTCATGAGCCTGATGCCTCCAGAAGCTCATGCAAAGATTACAGGGAGGTGGTGAGGGTTTGCAGCGTAAAAGCAACGGCAGGACAGGGTGAAGGTGTCCTGAGGCAGGACCCGGAATCTGGTCAGGCTTCCCTGAGGAGGAGACATCTGAATGCAGATGACAAGTGCCTCTGTGCGATTATGCGTGAGGGAGTATGCCAGGCAGAGCACTGCGTGTTCAAAGCTGCAGAAACCTCTCTCGCACCCACAGCCAGTGCACCTCAAGCTGCTCAGTGCTTTCTTCAAATGACACTGAGTTGACCACTGTTTCTACCAAGTCCATACCCCGGCCCTTACCTGCTCCCTCTTGTCTCCTACAGCCTGTTCCCTCCACAGCTGCCAGAGGGCGGCTGTGAGCACCTGAATCCAGAAACATCCCTGTTCTGCTCGTAATCCTACCTGGCTCTCAGTTCACAAAAGCCCAAGCCTTCCCTCTACCTGCAAGGCCCTGCACGCTCTGCCCTTTCCTCTGCAGCCCTCACCTCCTCACGCTCCCCCTCTCACCCACCTGCTCCTCACACACATCAGGCATCTTCCCCTGAGGGCCTCCCAAGGACCTTGTCATTGGCTGTTCCCCAGCAGCCCCTGGGCTCACTCAGGGAATTTCCACCTACCTAGCCACCTCCGCCCGACCACCCTCTAAAACCACAGCCCCCCCACTTCCTCACCCCTTCTCTGCTTCCTGACTTCATCCACAGTTCCATCAGATATTTTGCCTCTTCGTGTGGTTTATGTCTTCCCTCCCTGGGCGTCAGCCCCAGGGGGACCGGGAGCTGTCCACAGCAGCAGGCTGCTGCATTTTTGCCAAATACCTGTGAGAATGCAGGATTCACTTCAGAGCCCCGGGCATAGACCTGGACAAGGGAAAGGAGGCTAGGGCCAGCAGCTCCTTGAAGTTCTAGAATATGCCACCAGGCCCTGAGAGTTTGGGGCATAGGACAGGTGTGGGCAGATGGCCCAGCCTGGTTGGCCAGGCTGGAGCTGCCTCATCCCCTCCCTCCCACCTTTTCTGTCTCCAGCATCCACCCCCCTCAATAATCTTGCCCCCTTTCCCCTCCCAGTCTCCCCTGCGTGGGTGCTGACAGTCCAGCCTCTCGGTCTTTGCTCGGGTGGTGCCCCCTTCTCCTTGGAACCCTTTCTTCCTCCCTCCTGCCTCTCCAGATTCTCCCTCAGGGTTCATTCAGCACCGGCACCGGTGATGGTGTCTCCCAGCACTCGACTGGCCCCGTTCTGATGGTTGTCAGGTCCAGAGGGAGGAACACTGAGCAGGATGGCCACGGGGCTGGGAGTGCCCTGAGGCCACTGCTCCACTGTCTTAGAACCTGGAGATGCTTTTTAAAAATTATTTTTATTTTAATCCTCTCCCAAGGATATCTTTCTATTGATCTTTAGAGAGAGGCAGCCAGAGAGAAATATCGATGTGAGAGAAACACTTCGATTGGTTGCCTCCTACACACATCCCAACCTGGGCTTAGGCTGGGGAGGAGCCTGCAACCTGGGTGCATGCCCTTGACCAAAATCGAACCTGGGACCCTTCAGTCCGCAGGATAATGCTCTATCCACTGACCCAAACCGGCTGGGGCACCTGGGAGGTGCTTTGTATCAGTTAGGGTAGAGCTCACTGCTCTGACAGAGACACCCCAGAATAAATAGAGTGAGGGGCTGGGGAGACATCAGCACCCGCTTCTCTGTGCCTTCCCCCCCCCCGGCCGCCCCGTCACATCCCTCCTCCCGTTGGAAGGCCAGCGGCTTCCCCTTTTCTTCTCCGTATGGCAGTGAAATTCACATAACAAAAATCACTGCTGAAGTGAAATATTTAGTATGTTTACAAGTTGTGCAACCACCATCCCTACCTAGTTTCAGGACATTTCCATCCCCCCAGGAGGAAGCCTGTACCCCCAAGCAGCCACTCTCCATTCCCTTCCTCCTGGCAACTGATCTCCTTTGTCACTGGGTTTGCCAGTTCCCTACGTTTTGTGCAACTGGAGCCATGAGACATGGCCTTTGTGTCGGCTTCTCCACGAGGCATGCTTTTGAAGCTCATCCACGTGGTGGCCTGCCAGCACTTCAGCCATTTTTAAGGCTGAGGACTGTTCTGTTGTACGGATGGGCCACATTTTGTCCATCCCTTCGGGTATGATACTTGGGTTGTTCCCACCTTTTGGCGCTTGGGTAAATGACGCAGCTGTGAATATTCACAAACAAGTGGTTGTTTAAGCACTTGCTTTCGGTTCTTTTGGGGATATAACAAGGGATAGTTTCCGGGCTATAGGTAACTCTCCTTAACCTCCTGAGGCCAGTGTGCTGTTTTAATTTATTGTCGAAAGTATTTCAGATGACCCCTTTTTTTCCATTGACCCTCTCCTCTGAACCCCTCCCCCAGGCCTTCACTACACTATTGTCTAAAAATATGGAACGCTTCGTGAATTTGCATGTCAGCCTTGCACAGGGCCGTGCTAATCTCTGAATTGTTCCAGTTTTAGTGTATGTGTGCCAAAGCGAGCATCAGTGTGCTGTTTTTGTTTTGTTTTGTTTTTAATACATTTTTATTGATTTCAGAGAGGGAGGGAGAAAGATAGAAACATCACCAATGAGAATCATGGATTGGCTGCTTCCTGCACGCCCCTTAGTGGGGATTGAACTGCAACGCAGGACCTCTCGGTCCACAGGCTGACTGACGCTCTATCCACTGAGCCAGACCAGCCAGGGCACCAGTGTGCTGATTTTTTAAAATATATTTTTATTGATTTCAGAGAGGAAGGGAGAAGGAGAGACAGAGACAGAAACATCAATATCAATGATGAGAGAGATTGATTGGCTGCCTCCTGCATGCCCCGCACTAAGGACCGAGCCCTCAACCTGGGCATGTGCCTTGACCTGGAATAGAACAGTGACCTCCTAGTTCATAGGTCAGTGCTCAACCACCGAGCCACGCTGTCCAGGCTAATGTTCTGTCTTTTGTTTTTTTTGTTTTATCCTTTTTTTGCCCCACCCTCAGCCCCTGCCACTCAAGGCCCGGTACGGCTGCGTGCCCAGCCCCAATGTTCTGTTTTTAAAGAAGGGTTTTGAGGTGGGTGGGTATGAGCAGGTCCTCATCAGTTAAGGGCAGGACTGAAGAGAGAAGACACAGGCGCCCCCCTGCCCTGTATCTGTCAGGGAGTTCCCCAAAACTGCTTCCTGCATACCCACGATCAGGTCGATGTCCCGCTGGCTGAGACCTGGGCTGCTCCAGGAAACAGAGACCCTGACTGTGGGGACAGACAGCAGAGGAGAAACATCTTTTATTATTGTTTTTAAAATATATTTTAATTAATTTCAGAGAGGAAGGTGAGGGAGAGAGAAACATCAGTGACAAGAGAGAATCATTGAACACTTCCATGAACGAAGGCAGGGCCTTGTCGTCAGTTGAGGGAAAATGCCAAGGAGCGCCAGCACCAGTGCAGGAGGGAAGCCAGGGGGGGCTGGGCACACCGTTTATGGGCCCTGCCGGGTCCCGGCCCTGAGCTCCAGGCCACGCTGGGGCAGAGAGTAGAAGAAGCCCATCTAGCGGAAGAGAGAGAGCAGGCAGGAAGCAGAAAACAATATGCACGAAAGGCCCCTGTCTTTGGTCTCCATGGTTCCTTCCAAATTTGGGGGCACCCATTCTTCTCCTCACCCTGGAGCCCGTTCCAGGCCTGTCTTCCCATCTCCGTCTTTCCTCCACAGGTGTAACAACCGCACCCAGTGCGTGGTGGTTGCCGGCTCCGACGCCTTTCCTGATCCCTGTCCTGGGACCTACAAGTACCTGGAGGTGCAGTACGACTGTGTCCCCTACAGTGAGTCCTCTTGTTCCTCAAGCGAACCCGGGCCCTTCCCCTACCCAGAGTGAGCGAGGAGGAGACACCTTGACCCATCACACGCGCGTGCACACACGCACACGCACACATGCACATGTACATGCACACGCACACACACAAGGGGCCGAGTTGGGGCCAAGTGTGTGGGGGACAGTTGGGCCTGTTCCCTCCCTCCCACATTCCCCTTTTCTAGTCTCTCTTGTCCACACCCTACCTCCCCTCCGCCCCCTGCCTTTCCCCAGCCACCACCAAAGACTCTGCCTTTCCTCGGGCACCTTCTCCACCCTTGTCACCTGGCCCCTTTGCCTGCTTCTCTGGGTGCCCCGGCCTCTTTACACATTCCAGGCCACACCCCACTCTGCTTGGCACACTTACCTCTTCTCTCCCTCAACCCCACTGCCCTGTCAGCCCTCTGCCTCCCTCTTCTCTCATCCCTTCCCTTCCTGGCACCTCGCCCGCACCAACCCCTCCGGCCACACACACCTGTCCTTCCCTCTCACTCACCACACTTCTCTCTGAACCCCCTCTCCTTCCTCTTGTCCTCTTCATCCCCCGCCCGTCCCTCCTGTCCTTTCCCAGTCCTGGAAGCTGGACTTTATGTCCACACCGCTGAGGCCTTGTGGTGGATTCGATGTGAAGGGCTGGGGGCGTCTTGTCTTCCACAGAGTCCCATCTCCTGGTCAGTTTGCCCATCACTGGAATAGCACTTCCTGTTTGCCAGGGAAGTCTGCCATGGTGGATGGAGGGAGGCTCCTCAGAAGCCTAGCTTTCTCATACCTGGTGAAGGGGAGCTGACAAAGACAGGGTCTCTCCTCCTCAGCACCCATCTTAACATCATCATCCTCCTTACTCTCCCTTCGCCTCCCCTCTCCTTCCCCAACCCCCAGCTTCACTGAGCCAGGAGGTAGGCTCCAGGCAGAGGGGGGCGGAGGCAGGGCCACCAAAGTGTGTGCGTGTGGGGGGCAGGGGCGGGTGGGGGACAGGGGCGGGGAACAGGGGGCCCTATGTCTCTCCCTCCTCTCCCCTCCCGCTCCGGCCTTCTCCCCGCTCCCACTTCAGCCTCCTCCCCGAACCTTTGATTTCTCCTCGCAGGTGATGATCTACACTGGGAGACAGGATCGCTCTGTGTTTCCATCACTTTCTGCTTTTACTCCTCAACCTTTCCTTTCAGCGACCAGGCCTCCAGCCACCGCCAGAGGGGGACGCCCGTCTGATCCCTGAAGCCTTCCCACAGCACTGGGGACACTGCCCACCCCGGGGCTGGGGAGCAGGGAAGGCAGGCAGGAGGTGGGGAGTTTAGCACACAGGAAGTCAGGCTGGTTCAAAGCTCGGCCAGGCTCTTGAGTTTTTCTGGCTCTGAAACTTGAGCAGGTGACTTCATTTCTCTGGGCCGCCGTCAGGGGAGGTGAGAGTCAAGGAGCTCATGTGTGTGCAGCAGCCGGTCCAGGGCCAGCCTCCGCGCCTGCTCCCAGGGGCAGAAGCAAATCCCCCCACCCCGCTGCACCCAGACCCAAGCCTGGCTCAGGATGTGCTCAGCAGCAGTCCGAGTGCCCTTTCCAGCCGACTTACCCTGTAGACTCATCTGTGATGGGGGAAGGGGCCAAATACCTCCCCTGGGGCACTGCCAGGAAGCGAGAACATGGGTAAAGCGCACGTACCTTGAGTCACGGTGTGAAGGAAGTGGTGCCCACTTTTGCCAGCGTGGGGCCTCAGCCTTGTTGCTTCACCTCACTGGGGCTCAGTTTCCCCATCTGCAGACAGAAGTGCCTGGCACGGTCCCTGGCACCAATGAGTGCTGGGCACTTGGTAGTCGTCATTTCCGCTGTAACCACCGATTATTGTCATTGCTGTTGGTAATCAAAATAACACCAACAGCTGAGGGTGAGCCCAGTTCCCCCGAGGCAGATGGGATAAAGAGCAGGGAAAATCCCTTGGTCCAAGTGGAGTCCAAAGTGGATGCCGCTCAGTTAGAGAAGCAGGAGGAAAGTTTGGAGGGCCTTGGGAGGAAAGAGGTGGGGAGGCCTCCTGGAGCTGATCCCTCAGGGTGGGCAGGAGCATGACCCACAAAGGCCAGGAGGTAGGCAGGTCAGCCCAGGGGATGGGAGAGAGCTCGCCTGAACTCTGGGGGAGATCGGACACACACGCACACAATGGTTGTGTGGGGGGCCATGTGTGTCTTAGACATGTAGACGTGTTGGCTCCTGGTCCCAGAGGAAGGGGGCTGGGTTAACAGGAGGACTGAAGCCAGACCACAGAACAGGGAGGCCGGACACTCGTCCCCCAAACGTTTGCTGAGCACCTCCTGTGTTCCAGGCCCTGGGTGAGGTGCTGGGGGTGCAGCCAAACCCTCCGCTGTGGAACTCCCCGCTTCTGCCTCCAGAGAGGTGCTAGGAGAGCCAGGCCCTGGCAGGGGTTCCCCAGGGGCCAGGGCACAGAGCCTGAGGCTTCAGAGGCTGGGGTGATCCCAGTGCTGGTGCCGGCCAGGGGCGGGGGGAGTGGGGGCTACCGTGGGGCTGGGGCAGTGGGTGTGTGGGGTCCCCGCCACACACACCTTGGACAGGCCCAACTAACGCTGGATTTGCCTTGCAGCTGAGCACAGTCTAACCATTCCCCTTCCTCCCCCAGGTACCGCTGGCCCACCAGGCAGCGGGTGGCGTGGAGCTCCTGGCTCTGGGGTCTCCATGGGGGTTGCTGGGCAGAAAAACTGAGTCTCAGGGGAGCGTGTCTGTGCCACCTGCTGTCCTGCCCTGTGTGATGTCTCCCCACCCCAGCCTCTTCCCTCTCTGCCTCTGTCTCCCCACCCCAGCTCTCTGAGGCCCAAGGGGGCTCTGCTTGTCTGCCTCTCTGTCATTCTGTGTCCAACTCTGTCACCCTCTCTCTGTGTTGGCTCTTTCTGGGTGGTGAGGGTTGGGAGTCCCAGCTGCTTCCAGGTGGGGCCAGCACAGACTGGAAGGAATTCAGCCAACATGTTCTCTCGGTTCCAGGCCCCCAGGCCCCGGGAGGAACTGAACTTCCTTCCCTGGGCCCCTGGTTCTGGCAGGAGGGCAGCAGACAGGGCGAGAGGGGACCGGAGTGTCCCCCCACTCCCTTCCCGATGCCCCCCTAACCAGAGCCTGCCTCCCAGCTGGGACTCCCCTTCCATGAGGATGCCCACTCACATCTGAAGGCATGGTTCTCCTGCCTGCCTGTCGTCCCCTCACCCCGTGTCTCTCTTGGTCTCTGTCCTGCGTGTTTCCCCTCCCTGTGACTGTCTCCCTCACGACCTCTTGCCCCAACCCTACCCCAGAGGAAGGGACGTGGGGGGTGGGGACTGAGCTGATGCAACATTTGGGGTTGGGGAACCAGGAGTAAGGAAAGAAAGGAAAAGGGGACATGTTGCCAAAAAAGAAACAAAAGCAATTTAATCTCTTTTTTTTCTCTTTTTTCTTGCACATTTTTTTTTTCAATTTGTTTTCTCTCTCTCTTCCGATGCTTAAAGTAGAAGTGGAGCAGAAAGGTAAACGCACTGTTACCAATGCTAACCCCTAACTCACACTTTGTTTTACCTGTACCATCCTTATGTGACCGCCCTCCCCTCTGGCCCCTTCTCCTCCCATCCCCACTGGGTCCAGTTGATAGCTCCCACCCCAGGTGTCCTCCCAGTGGGGCGAGCCCTGGTCCAGCCATGGGCGACTCCAGACACCCGAGGAAGCTCCTCTGAGTACATTCCTCTGAGTACATGGGCAGGACCTTCCTTCTCTCTCTCTCTCTCTCTCTCTCTCTCTCTCTCTCTCTCTCTTTCTCTCTCTCTCTCTCTCTCTTCTCCTTCCTCCTCTTCCTTCCCTCTACCCCCCCCCTCTCTTCCTCTCTCTCTGTCTTCCCCTGTCCCTCCTTCCTATTTCCTGGCCCTTGCTAGGGGACCTGGCCTGCTCTCATACTTCTTTTGCTCCTTCAGGAGAAGTTTGTAAGCATCCTGGGTGGGTGGGGACTCCCTTTCCTGGTTACAGATTGGGGGTGGGGTAGGGGGCACTGGGTGAACCGGCTCTTTTCTTCTTCCTGCCCAAACTTTGGTAACTTACGTCCCGTTGGGGGAGGCGGGATGGAGGGGACACCTTTGTTTTCCTTTTGGAGAGCAGATTCCATCCTATCCGTCAGGCTCCTGGTGGCTTCAGTTCCTTCTGGTTTGGTGTTTCCAAGGCCCAGAGCTGTTTTGGAGCACAGAGCACAAGTCTCCCCCACCCCTGTCCCCCAACCTCCACCAGTTGGGGGCCCACCCCTGGGGAGGGGTATGAACTGTCCTCAGCCCTGGGAGGGCAGCCTGTCAAATGGGGGGAAAAGAGGGTGGGGGTGGGCCTTGTGGTGGGGGGATCGAGGGATGGGGGAGCATTTTTCTCTGGTTCTGAAACACTTGCGAAGCTGCAGTCAGGGTTTCTTCTGGGCTGTTGTGGTTAGAGGACCAGGGAGAGGGGGGCGGGGACAGGCTAGGCCAGGTCTGGGGACTTCCAGGAGCACCGTAATTTCTTGCAGGGGTTTAACCTCAGCTGGGGAGCAGGAGAAGTCTGTGGTGGAGAGGGCTGTCTGTCATGGAGGGGAGGACAGGAGTTGGGGGATGGTTGATTTCATTCCCTGAAAGTTTTGAGAAATTGACAGTTCTGAGGCTGGCCGCAGGGGAAGGGCTGGGTGAGATACCTTTTCATGTAGCTTTTGTCTTGAAATTACGGTGATCTGTGGAGCATCCCATTCAAGGGTGGGTGGAGTGGGTCCCTCCAAGCTGCTCCCCTCCCCGCTGTCTCCCTCCCCCATCTCAGAGAGGCCTGGGCAGCCAGCCTATGGTCTGCCCCCAAACCCCCTGCCACTCCGAGTCTCTCTTTCCTGGAGTCTCTCCCACCCAGCACCAGACACTCTTCTTGCAGGTCCGGTGGTGGTTTGGATATGCAGCCCTGGATGTTTTCTCTTCAAGAGGCGGGCAGGGAAAAGGAGATGTTGGGAGCCTGGTGCTAGGGAGGGGTCCTTGCTGGCAAAGGCCCCAGACCCTTTCTCATCTTCTCCCCCCTTCCCTAGGGTAACCTCTAACCACATTTTCCTCCTCCACGCCCTTCTGTCCAGGTCATGTTCTGAGACCTCCCACCACCCCCCTCACACACACAGCTGGCAGGGGTCCCCCTGGCTTGGGGAGAGGGGAGACCTTGGCACAGAGGAAACAGGTGGAGGGAGAGGCCAACACCTCAGGGCACCAGGAACAGGGAGAAGGTGAATCCCCAGGGCCCAAGCCAGGATCCTTCTGGTCCCTGTCTACCTCTGTGCCCTGCGTTCCCCTTCTCCGAAAACAGGGCATGCTCCTGGCTGCTTCTGTGCCTGGGGACCCTTGGGCTGCCTCCCAATCCAGGACCAGGTCCCAGCCCTTCCTGTCTCCCTTGGGGCCATCTGCTTTGGTGACAGCAAAGCAGAAGCAGAGAATTCACTGCAAGCCCTCATCCTGGCCGGTCTGTGGGTTCTGCTCGCAGGGAGTTGAGAGGGAGGCCCCAGCCATCCTGGATGGAGGGGCCTCAGACTGTCATCACTCTGGGAGGAGGAGGGGAGTTGGCCATGCTGACCATGAGAGTCCAGATTGCCCCTGGGTCAGCAGGGGAGTCTAGGAGTAGTTAGCCCTGGAACATGATGGGGTAAGGGTGGGCAGGCCAGTGGGGGCCAACGAGATGCAGTTGAGGTTTTCCTCCTTTTCAGGGAATGGGGGGGTGGGGCGGGGCCCCCCACCTTTCTGACATCAACGCTGCCTTGGTCCCTCCTCCCGAGCCGGGGATGGTTGCAGGTAAATCTGGGTCCGGGGCAAGGGAGGTGGGGGGCCTGGCTGGGGTGGGCTGGGTCTTTATCCTAGCACTTGGTTCCCTCCCTTGCCCACTCTGAGCTGGACCTGGGAGTGCCCCCCTGAGGGACCCTCAGTCGGGCCTGGGCCTTGGAGTGAATTCTCTGCTCACCCCCTCTCTCCTCTGCCAGCACTAACCTTTCTTCCCAGGTGGTCTCCAGCGTGCCTCCCTTGGAGCCAGGACCTCTGCTGAGGGCCCCGCCTTGTCTCTCTTCCCTCTACACAGCTTTCCTTCTCCCTCCCCAACTCTCCTGGGGAGTCCCCTCCCTCCCCATGTCCCACCCCCATCCCTGTGCACCAGTGTCAGTATCTGCTGCTGAACAAACCCCATGAGAGACCCTGCCGGCTGGGGGCAGGGCTGGGCACTATAGGGGAGAGGCTGGAGTTTTCCAAAAACCCTTCCTGATTGTGTGGGTACTGGGGGAGGGCACAGGCTGCCTCAGGAACCTTGGGTGCTTCCCCACCCTGGAATGGAGAGATGCTCCTGGCATCCATAATGGGTACAGAAACATCACCAGCTTGCAGTTTTTGCAGGAGGAAGAAAGGGGAGTAAAAAAGATCTGTCCTGTGTGATTGGTGAAGGATGGGACCCTCCACTCTAGCTCTTCCATGGGGGGTGGAGACAGTGGCCAAGAGGAAGGACACTAAGTCTCTGGAACTTCAAAGCTGCCAGGCAGCAGCTGCAATGAGGTCTTTCCGCCATGCTTAAGGGACACAAGAAAGTCTCTGGGAGGGCTCTTGCCAAACCCTTTATCCCCAGCCTGTGGGGTCTCTAGCAGCCAGAAAAAGAAAGAGGGGTACCACACCTTCTCCCACTAACCCTGCTCTTAATGGCCTCCAGGGTTGACATCTCCAGGGAGAGGGGCAGCTGGGCGGGCAGGGATCCCAGCCCGGAAACCCCCTTCCCATCACCAGCCCTACCAAGCAACCGTGACTGCAGCAGCAGGAGGGGACAGTCTGGCTTCCCCGGCCTTGTGACCAACTGCCTCTCTCTCCCCTCTCTCCTCCCCCCTCTCCTCCCTGCACTTCCTCTCCTGTTTCCTCTCCTCCCACCCACCCGGCCCAGTCTTCGTATGCCCAGGGACCCTGCAGAAGGTACTGGAACCCACCTCCACACATGAGTCAGAGCACCAGTCTGGTGCGTGGTGCAAGGATCCACTGCAGGCGGGAGACCGTATCTACGTCATGCCCTGGATCCCCTACCGCACGGACACGTTGACCGAGTATGCCTCATGGGAGGACTACGTAGCAGCGCGCCACACCACCACCTACCGCCTGCCCAACCGGGTAGATGGCACTGGCTTCGTGGTCTACGACGGCGCCGTCTTCTACAATAAGGAGCGCACACGCAACATTGTCAAGTATGACCTGCGCACACGCATCAAGAGCGGGGAGACAGTCATCAACACTGCCAACTACCATGACACCTCACCCTACCGCTGGGGGGGCAAGACTGACATCGATCTGGCCGTGGACGAGAATGGGCTGTGGGTCATCTATGCTACTGAGGGCAACAATGGGCGGCTGGTGGTGAGCCAGCTCAACCCCTATACACTGCGCTTTGAGGGCACATGGGAAACGGGATACGACAAGCGCTCAGCGTCCAACGCCTTCATGGTGTGTGGCGTCCTCTACGTGCTGCGTTCGGTCTACGTGGATGACGACAGTGAGGCAGCTG
This sequence comes from Lasiurus cinereus, assembly GCA_011751065.1. Lineage (NCBI taxonomy): Eukaryota > Metazoa > Chordata > Mammalia > Chiroptera > Vespertilionidae > Lasiurus > Lasiurus cinereus. The sequence continues at coordinate 2,369,734 of JAAGEH010000343.1, read as the reverse complement.
GCAACCGCGTGGACTATGCCTTCAACACCAACGCTAACCGCGAGGAGCCTGTCAGCCTGGCCTTCCCCAATCCCTACCAGTTCGTCTCCTCTGTGGACTATAACCCACGTGACAATCAGCTCTACGTCTGGAACAACTACTTCGTGGTGCGCTATAGCCTGGAGTTTGGACCTCCAGACCCCAGTGCTGGTGAGGATGGCTCCTGTTCACTACCCCAGGCCTCAACCCCAGTCCCAGGGTGGGGGGCACACTTGGAGTTCTTAGAGACCTGGAGGTGGGTTGGGGAAGACCTTGAGTCGGAGAGAGTCACACAGCACATGTGTTCTAAGCACTTATTTCATCTAACCCTGATAGTCACAGGGATTGTTACTGCCCCCAGTTTACAGATGAGGAAACTAAGGTTGGGGATTAGTTTATGTATTTTGAGGATTTGGACTCAGAACTCTGTGTATCTAACCCCCAAGTGCACTGCCTCTCCCTGTGGCTTCATTTGCCTCCTCAGCTGCCCTGAGCCATCTCTGAGCAGCCCCAGGGATCCAGGGAGCCTAATCTTATCCAGCTTCCTTTGCATAATGGGAAACTGAGGGTCTCCCAGCCCAGGGAAGGGACCTGGCCAGGTTACAGACCAGAGTGAGGGTAACCGAGGAGAGCAGGTGGCCATTTCATTACCTTCATGGCCTGTCCTCTCCAGTTGTTCTTTCAGACCTCAGGGTGCACATGAGTGAATTAACACCTTTTGATGCTTTACATGATCCTACAGAAGTGAGGGATCTCTATGGGCAGAGAGAATGTGGGGGAGATCCCCTTCCAGATCCAGTGGGGACCAGGACACCTTTCTACTTCATTGGCAAGAAAGATGCTAAGATGCTAGGATTCAAGTACCCAGGCATGCTGTGGCAAGGCCCCAAACATGGGGGTGACTCTGTCTCATGTCTCCTCTCCATTCCAGGCCCAGCCACCTCCCCACCCCTCAGCACGACCACCACAATCCGGCCCACACCCCTCACCAGCACGGCCTCACCTGCAGCCACCACCCCACTCCGCCGGGCACCCCTCACCACACACCCGGTGGGTGCCATCAACCAGCTGGGACCTGATCTGCCTCCAGCCACAGCCCCAGCCCCCAGTACCCGGCGGCCCCCAGCCCCTAATCTGCACGTGTCTCCAGAGCTCTTCTGTGAACCTCGAGAGGTGCGGCGGGTCCAGTGGCCGGCCACCCAGCAGGGCATGCTGGTGGAGAGGCCCTGCCCCAAGGGGACTCGAGGTGAGTGCAGAGGCCTCAGTCACTTCCACTGTGGCTGGTTTGTGGGGTGGCTACTGTTGGTCTGAGCAGGGAAGAGACAGGGGACATGCCCACCACTCACCTTAGCACAGGTGCACTTACCTGTCCATCTCCCCTGTCAGAGCATGGGTTTTATATGGCAGGGGTCATACCTGATATCTGCAGCTGTGTCCCCAGACTTCCCAGGGCATAGTAGCAGCTCAGTACCCTCCCCCACCCCAAACCTTGTCCCCTCCTGCAGTACTGAGCACCTGCCACATGAAAAACACTAGGTAAACCCTGCAAGAAGCCGACAGAGGTGACTTGGGTATGTCCCAGTCTTAGGCTAAGATGGACCAGCCCTGGCAGCAGCTGATGGCAGGGTAGGTGGCTGTTAAAATGCCAGAGGGTTGGGCCATGAGCATGTGCTCCAGGGATCTGAGGAAAGGGTCAGAAGAGGCTTCGTGGAGAGGAGGCTTCCAAGATGGGCTTTGCTTAAAGGTTCTATTCCTATAGGCAGACATGGAAGGGGAGCCCAGAAGGAGAGCTTGGGAAGTCAGGGGTGACTTATGTCACTCAGAATGTCACTCTCTTGACTGTCTGGCCTGCTTCATGTGTGGTCTTCCATGTTCCCCTCACCTACTTGTCCTCTCTGTTACCTCCTTTCCCCCTGCTTTGGCCCCTTTTCTCCTTCCTTGTGGCTCCCTTCTCTGTCCTGTCTGTCTGTCCCTGCAGGAATTGCCTCCTTCCAGTGTCTACCAGCCCTGGGGCTCTGGAACCCCCGGGGCCCTGACCTCAGCAACTGCACCTCCCCCTGGGTCAACCAGGTGGCCCAGAAGGTACCAGTAGCAGCTGCTCCTCTCAGGCACCTGTACACACTGGGCTCTGGGTGGCTGGGTGCAGTGGAGCAATGGGACACAGAGGGAGACAAATGGGTGGCAGGTCTGGGAGGCAGAAATGTGGGTCCACTCTCTAGTGTACAGAGTGGGGGAGAGGGCAAACAGGGACAAGGGGCAGCAGAGAGCAATGAGAAGGGCTGAGCAGCCTGGATATATACCAAGGGACCATGGGGAAGTGAGATGGTCCCTGACAGAGCTGGGTCCCCCATTTCTGCCTCATTCAGATCAAGAGTGGGGAGAACGCAGCCAACATTGCCAGTGAGCTGGCCCGCCACACCCGGGGCTCCATTTACGCGGGAGACGTGTCTTCCTCCGTGAAGCTGATGGAACAGCTGCTGGACATCCTGGATGCCCAGCTGCAGGCTCTGCGGCCCATTGAGCGCGAGTCGGCTGGCAAGAACTACAACAAGGTGGGGCCTGGCAGCAGGGTCAGTGGTGGGCTCTGTTCTGGAGGCTCAGGAAGGTTCTTGCCTAGTACCTAAGAGCTGGGAAGGAAGGATAGAATGCAGGCCTGCTGGTCTCCCTCCTGGGATACCTTGGAGGGTCCTGGGAGTTGGGGGTTCCCTTAGGAACAACTCTTACTCATGGCCCAGCGCCAGGTCGGTGGCAGACACAGACGAGTGAGTGTTGGAATGAGTAGGGCAGGAGGCCAGGCCTGACAGTGCCTCTATCCCTTTCCTTAGATGCACAAGCGGGAGAGAACCTGCAAGGACTACATTAAGGTGAGGCCCAAAGGGCTTCTATTGTCTGAGGAGGGTGGGGCAGGCCCCAGGAGGCACTGGGGTGGGGAGTGGGGGTGGAGATTGAGAAGCGGGGATACAGGGGCCATCCTGAGGAACTGGAGGATGTGGGGCGACTCATGGCACCACCTCCAACTTTTCCCCCTCCCCCCACCCTCTCCCTGCTCATTTAGGCTGTGGTGGAAACAGTGGACAACCTGCTGCGGCCAGAGGCTCTTGAGTCCTGGAAGGACATGAATGCCACAGAGCAGGTGCATACAGCCACCATGCTCCTGGATGTCCTGGAAGAGGGTGCTTTCCTGCTGGCTGACAATGTCAGGGAGCCGGCCCGCTTTTTGGCTGCCAAACAGAATGTGGGTGAGTGCTATAGTCTGGCCGGGGCAAGTTCAAGTGCAAATCTTGAACTGTGGGGCCCAACTGTTACAGAGATTCCAATTGGGCACAGATTCCAATCCCGTATGCTCTGCCATCCTCTGTCCCACAGTCCTGGAGGTCACAGTTCTGAACACAGAGGGCCAAGTGCAGGAGCTCGTGTTCCCCCAGGAGTACCCAAGCGAAAACTCCATCCAGCTGTCAGCCAACACCATCAAGCAGAACAGCCGCAATGGTCAGTGCCCCTTCTTTTCTCCTTCCGTGTGGCTCCCCGAAATCCTCTGCTCAAGCTGGGGGAGTATTTCAGGGTACTCATGGGGTCCTCAAAGCCCCATAGAGCCAGGACACTTCAGTCTGCAGGGCTCCCTTCGCTGCAGCAGCAGTTGATCCCGTTTGAGACAGGCAGAGTGGTTAGAGATTTGCTCGAGATCACATCACAAGTGAGAGGTGCCCCAGGGCCCAGCCGCTGTGTGTTCTAGCCTGCTGCCCTGTTGTTTGGCACTGCCTGCAACTGAGCAGTTGTCCCGGGCCGGGGTTCTCTGAGCCCCACTTGTGTGGGCTCCACCTGGTGAAGCCAGGTCCCAGTGGCCAGAGCTGCACCAGCCAAGGGCTAATGGCAAACCCCGCTACACCTGTCCTCCCCAGGGGTGGTCAAAGTCGTCTTCATCCTCTACAACAACCTGGGTCTCTTCCTGTCCACTGAGAATGCCACAGTGAAGCTGGCGAGCGAAACAGGCACGGGCAGCCCAGGGGGCACCTCCCTGGTGGTGAACTCACAGGTCATCGCAGCCTCCATCAATAAGGAGTCCAGTCGTGTCTTCCTCATGGACCCTGTCATCTTTACCGTGGCCCACCTGGAGGTGAGCTGAGGCATCTCCCACCCTCCATGAGGATCCCAGCATCTTTTGTGTTCCCATGTTGCATATCCCCCTGCTCATCCACCCAAAAACAAGTTTGCACCCCTCCCTGGGCCATGTACCCCCTTTACAGGCCCCACCTCAACTGCTTAGGTCATTTGTCCCCAGATATATCAGACTGCTACCTGGAGCTCCAAGCCCTTCTCCATGCTTGTTGCTATCCCTGTAGCTGGGAGTGAGGGCTGGAGAGGGACTCCCCAGATCTGACTCCCCGGCCACCACCATACAACAGGCCAAGAACCACTTCAATGCTAACTGCTCCTTCTGGAACTACTCGGAGCGCTCCATGCTGGGCTACTGGTCGACCCAGGGCTGCCGCCTGGTGGAGTCCAACAAGACCCACACCACTTGTGCCTGCAGCCACCTCACCAACTTTGCCGTGCTCATGGCTCATCGTGAGATCGTAAGCTGGCTGGCGCTCCGCTGCGCTCTCCTGGAGGGCCCACTCTCTGGCCCAGCTTTGCATGGCATCATAGAGTGAAGCATGGGCAGTGCCAGGGAAGACCAGCTTTGTGGGCATGGGGGGCCACCAGTCTTGCCCAGGGCACAAGGCCACACATCTGGTTCTCTCTGGTCACAGTCCCACCTTCTCCCAAGGCCCTCTGGAGAAGCAAGTTGGTGTCACCTTTGTCATCTCTCCACACGCCTTCCAGAGCATGAGGAAGTGAGCGCGCCATCTGCAGAGGGGTGGGGGCCAGCAAGTTGGCCAGGGGCAGTAGGCCAGGGGGTGGGGGCTGCACCAGCAGTACTTGTGGCCTGCAGCCTTGCCCCCAGCTGGCACTTAGCTGAGCCCAGGGTGAGCCCGGCTGTGGGCAGGAGTGCTGAGTGTACCCTTTGCTGTCCCCCAGTACCAGGGCCGCATCAACGAGCTACTGCTGTCAGTCATCACCTGGGTAGGCATCGTGATCTCCCTGGTCTGCTTGGCCATCTGCATCTCTACCTTCTGCTTCCTGCGGGGACTGCAGACTGACCGCAATACCATCCACAAGAACCTGTGCATCAACCTCTTCCTAGCTGAGCTGCTCTTCCTGGTTGGCATAGACAAGACTCAGTATGAGGTGGGCCAGGCACAAGGTAGGGGGTGGGAGGAGGCAGGAGAGGCCACCTGGCTAGGCAGCCCCTCATTTGTGGTACCCTCGCCCCCCAGATTGCCTGCCCCATCTTTGCTGGCCTGCTGCACTACTTTTTCCTGGCTGCCTTCTCCTGGCTGTGCCTGGAGGGTGTGCATCTCTATTTGCTGCTGGTAGAGGTGTTTGAGAGCGAGTACTCCCGCACCAAGTACTACTACCTAGGTGGCTACTGCTTCCCAGCCCTGGTGGTAGGCATCGCAGCTGCCATTGACTACCGCAGCTATGGCACCGAGAAGGCGTGAGTGCCTCCCCTCACCCCCATCTCTCCTCTTGCCTGGTTCCCTGCTGAACAGCAGGATCCTTGGGACACTGGGCTCCTGGGGTCAGAGGGAGGGATTCCTCCCCCCCCACCCCCCCGCCCCCCGTCACCTCCCTTTGCCCCTCTATCTACCTAGCCCTGCTTCCTTTATAGTTGCTGGCTCCGAGTGGATAATTATTTCATCTGGAGCTTCATTGGGCCTGTCTCCTTTGTTATTGTGGTAAGCTCGAAGGTGGTACCCCAGTACAGCGTCTCCTTCCTTTATTCAGGCTAGCCTTGTCCCTGAGCAACCCCAGTCTCCCCAAGCCCTTGAAAACCAAGGGAACTGAACAGCCAACTGAGAGAACGAAAGCACAGTGGGTCTGTAGAGCTCCAGCACAGAGGTTCACCCATCCAGGAGTTGGAATTTGAGCCCCTGCTCTATGGCAGGCTGTAGGCCCCATCCTTCCAGTAGTGGGAATCTGTTAACTGACAGTTATACGTTATACTAGTCGGTGAGCACCTGGGGCAGGTACACATGTAGGAGAGGCCCTGAAGGAGGTGGTCCAGGCTGAGATTTGGCCAGGAACTCACACCGTAAGCAAAGCAACCCCAGCACAGCCCTCCCCTTGTCCTGCCCCCAGGTGAACCTGGTATTCCTCATGGTGACCCTGCACAAGATGATCCGGAGCTCATCTGTGCTCAAGCCTGACTCAAGTCGCCTAGACAACATTAAGTGAGCACCCCCTCCCTGCACCCCTGTCACCAAAACTCCACACTGGTCTGACTTCTCCCAGGACTTTGAAAAATGTCGTGCTGTCACTTTGTTGTCACACAATGTGATTTAAGGACAAAGTGGTGTTTTATTGTGCTTGTTATATATCTACCTAATGTATATTAAAAAACATAGCATTAGCACATTCAACCTGTGGTTTGGGGGACATACCTGAATAACTGCTTAGGGCAAGACTGAATTAAAAAGTGAGTCTATTTCAGGGCAAGTTAAAGAGAAAGAGGCAGTGAAAGATAGTTTAAAGGCCTAGAAATAGGGCCAAAAGGATGAAGGATGCAGGGAATGACTGACCATTCACAAACCCTGACCCCCAACCTTTGCTTGCCCCTCAGGCCCAGGCTAAGTGGAAGTATCACTGGGCAGGCCGTTATCCTGAGGCCTACTCACTTAGGTGGGTCTTTGCAGAGAGCACCCAGGCCCAAGGAGGCCAACAGGGGAAGTATCACCACTAGCGGGTCTTTGATGTCCCTGTCTTCTCTCCCCACCCAACCCAGATCCTGGGCCCTGGGGGCCATTGCGCTGCTCTTCCTGCTGGGCCTCACCTGGGCTTTTGGCCTCCTCTTCATCAATAAGGAGTCGGTAGTCATGGCCTATCTCTTCACCACCTTCAACGCCTTCCAGGGGGTCTTCATCTTCGTCTTTCACTGCGCCTTACAGAAAAAGGTGAGGTCAGGGAGGAGGCCCAGATGTCTGCCTTCTGTAGGGACCTTTGTCTGCTGCGAGGGAAGCATAGGCTCAGCGTCGGGGAGAATTTAGCCAGGGGTGAAGAAGGATCTGGAAAAGAGCAGGGTAGAAGACTGAAAGAGCAAGAAAGCAAGGTGGATTTGAGACATAGTGACAGGGCCTCTTTCCATGATGTGGGGTACCAAGCAGGCATGCGAAACGATGACCCTGGGCCCCATCCAGACAGGTGTTGCCTGCTTTAATAGTTATGAGATTAATTGAGTTTTGTGGTGATAGAAAGTTTCCTTTTTAAATAAAACATGTTAAAATCTAAATCTTAAAGTAAATGAAGGTGATAACAGAAGCAGAGGAATGTGGAGAGGGCATACAGGACTCAAGCCATGGAAACTGAGCCAAGGCATTTATATACTTGGTCCTGAAGGCAATGGGGGTGGGGGAGAGGAGACTGTCAGACTTAGTCTCAGGGGATAGTGAGGTGGGTAAGGCTAAGGTTGGGGATGGAGATACCAATCAGAGTCCTGTAAGTTTGTATCCTTGCTTTTCTCAAAACTGGCGGCCCCCATTGGGCACACAGGGACAGTGACATCCTTATAGGAACCTCTAGGCACTCAAGGTCCAACCAGGGCCCCTTCTGTTCCCTCTCTTCCAGCAGTGCCCTCCTCTGCCCTCTCTCAGAAAACTAGACATGGACCCTCTTCAAGGCTTGTTCCCTGCTCCTCCCCAGATAGCCACAGGGCCTGCTGTCTATTTCTCTCAAGGCTTTGCTGAAACATCTGCTTCTCAGTGAGGTTTCTCCTGATTGATTTGAAATCTGCAAATCATCACCACCCAACTCCTCACAGCATTGCCTAACCCCCTCCTCAGCCATAGGTCCTTCGCAGCACCTAACATGATAGACATCCTACATTATGCATCTATGTTATATCTCTACTAAAATAGCAGCTCTGAAAGGTAGGGCTTTATGTCTGATTTGTTCTGATTATCCCTGGAGCCTAAACCATGCCTGACACATAAAGAATATGCATTAAAGAGCTGTTGAATCATTGAATGGGTAAGAAACTGGTGAAGAACCGAAGATGGGCCTGAGCAAGAAGAGAGTGTCTACCTGGCTGGCTGCTGGGGGACTGGACAGGTTTCTGATGCCCGCCTATAGCTTGGTCTCTGATCTCTGAGGGGAGTGCCTGCTACCAACTGCCTGTCCTCGTCTCCCAGGTGCACAAGGAGTACAGCAAGTGCCTGCGACACTCCTACTGCTGCATCCGCTCCCCGCCCGGCGGAGCTCATGGCTCGCTTAAGACCTCAGCCATGCGGAGCAACACCCGCTACTACACAGGGACCCAGGTATCTGAGCTGGGGCCGGGCACTAGGCAGAGCTCCCTGGGACTGAGTGTTAGACTCAGGAACCTCAGAGGCAGGGCAGTGCTTTGCCCAGGTCCTTGGTGGTGTTCATCAGGCGAGTGGTCTCAGAAAGCTTCTGGAGGGTGGGCAGCTTGAGGGCCCCCTTATGTCTGGACTGTGTCCCCAGAGCCGAATTCGGAGGATGTGGAATGACACCGTGAGGAAACAGACAGAATCTTCCTTCATGGCGGGTGACATCAACAGTACTCCCACTCTGAACCGAGGTGAGACAGCATCCCTGGCCCCTGGCTCCAGTCCCCAGTCCCTTGAGATTCCTGGCCTGTGTCTCCAAACCGCCCTGTTACTTCTGACCTCCTGGGCAGGTACCATGGGGAACCACCTGCTGACCAACCCTGTACTCCAGCCCCGTGGGGGCACGAGCCCCTACAACACCCTCATTGCCGAGTCAGTGGGCTTCAATCCCTCCTCACCCCCTGTCTTCAACTCCCCAGGTAAGAATACTCTAGTGCTGGGAGAGGGCAACAGCCCAGGTCAGGGAGTGTGGGGTCTGCATCCTGAGGGGTTTTCACTTGGGGTGCCCTTGTGCCTCCTGAACTGGAGCCTACATTTATCATTTCAAGCCTATTCACCTTCTTTATTTTCCCTCCTGGCCTGGCACCTGCAGGGAGCTACCGGGAACCCAGTAAGTGAGACTTTCCTGGTTATATTTCTGAGGCTGGGAGGGGAACGAGACAGTGGCCTCCTTGGGGGGGCCTCCCTTATTTAAGGAGGAGAACTCATAGAGTGCGTCTCCATCTCGCCCCAACACACACCCACAAGCATATGCATGCAGTCTCTGGTTTGGCAGCTGGTTGGTGTTGTATTTGGGCCTCAGGTGGGGAATGAAGATGAGGGCCAAGCACAGGTTTCCCTCCCAGCCGGGGCCTCAGAGTCTTAGTGGTGTGAGAAGACCCCGTCACCCCAGTCTTCTCACACTGCTAAGATTCTGCCCCCGGCTGGGAAGGAAACCTGAGAAAACTGGTCCCTATCCTCTCCCCTTCCACCAACCTGCATGATGGGTATCCCCACTGCCAATGAGGAAGACGGGGAATGGAAGACCCCAGTCCCCAGGGGCAGGGGTAAACCCAGGCAGCCCTACCCCACATGGCCTGGATCCTTCCCGATACCTGGCCCTCCTCCTGAGCAACTCCCTTCTGCCTGCAGAGCACCCCTTGGGAGGCCGGGAAGCCTGTGGCATGGACACACTGCCCCTCAATGGCAACTTCAACAACAGTTACTCCTTGCGAAGTGGGGATTTCCCTCCAGGGGATGGGGCACCTGAGCCACCCCGAGGCCGGAACCTGGCAGATGCTGCCGCCTTTGAGAAGATGATCATCTCAGAGCTGGTGCACAACAACCTGCGGGGCGGCAGCAGCGGGGCCAAAGGCCCTCCACCACCTGAGCCCCCAGTGCCACCTGTGCCGGGGGGTGGCAGTGAGGAAGAGGCTGGTTGTCCCGGGGGTGCTGACCGGGCGGAGATTGAACTTCTCTACAAGGCCCTGGAGGAGCCACTGCTGCTGCCCCGGGCCCAGTCGGTGCTGTACCAGAGCGATCTGGACGAGTCAGAGAGCTGCACAGCAGAGGATGGGGCCACCAGCCGGCCCCTCTCCTCCCCTCCGGGCCGGGACTCCCTCTATGCCAGTGGGGCCAATCTTCGGGACTCTCCCTCCTACCCGGACAGCAGCCCTGAGGGGCCCAGCGAGGCCCTGCCCCCACCCCCACCTGCACCCCCTGTTCCCCCTGAAATTTACTACACCTCGCGCCCACCAGCCTTGGTGGCCCGAAACCCCCTGCAGGGCTACTACCAGGTGCGGCGGCCCAGCCACGAAGGCTATTTGGCAGCCCCAGGCCTCGAGGGGCCAGGGCCTGATGGGGATGGGCAGATGCAGCTGGTCACCAGCCTCTGAGGGACCTCATGGACCAGGAGCTGGTGGCCCAGGCCAGGGAGGGAACCCTGAGTAGAGCTCTGATGGCATAGGGAGACTGAAGGAGGCAGTGGCTGGAGGGCCACTTTCCAGGCATCCCTTGACTGAGGGCCCTCCAGGCTTCCTGAGGGCTCTGCTGTGGAAGACCTGAGGTGCAGGGTTCACAGACAGGGTTTCCCACCAGCCACATGCACCAGCTTGCTTTGGGGGAAGTGCCATGAGGAGGAACCCATAGGTCCCAAGGGGAATAAGGAAGGAGAAATTGGAAGGGTACATCTCACTCTTGATTTGCCCCTACCTTCTACTCTTCCTATCTGCTGGAGAGAAATGAGGGCTTTGGTGTCCCTGGACCAAAGGCCCTGCTGGATAGAACCTATCAATCTGCACCTCTTTCAATAGTCAGAAATGCTAGGCTGCACCAGGAGGGAACAATGGGAGCAGGACAGCTGGACAGGTTCCTCCTGTACTACAGTTCCCTGCTCCCAGAGACTGGGGCCTCTGGCCCAGGAGATAAGCCCAGGGCATTTGTGGCTGGTGGTGTAAAGGTTGAATTTTCTCTGAAGCTCCTTCCCTCTGCTCTTAGTCCTTGCCTCCCCAGTAAACCTGTCCTCTCTGCCCTCCTCAAGTGCACCCAATGACCCCCTCCCTTGGGGTGACTCCTGATGAAGCACAACTCCCTGAAGGGCCCCCAGCCCACAGGGGTGGCCATATTTGGGCAGTTCCAATCCTGTGGGCTTGGCTATCTGGGGAGCAGATTTTGGGTCTGGATCTCCCTGGGGAGTGGGTCCTGGGTTTGGATCTTTCCCTAGGGGGCCTTCTTTCCTTTCCTCTTTCCTCCTCTCCCGTTGCTGTAAATATTTCAAAGAAATGGAAAAGACAAAAAAAAAAAAAAAAGAAAAGAAAAGAAAGAAAATCTCATCACTTGAAGCCACCAGGAGCCTGCGGCCCAGCCAGCCCAGGCTTTCTCCGGAGCAGAGCTATACCGCTGGGCCTTGGCAGCCCGGACTTCTCCGTGTACGTGTGCATCCCCGGCCAGGTGGGCGGCCACCAGAGCAGCTTTTTACAATCCAGAGACAGAAAAAATCTAGAAGCAACAGCGAAACAAAGAACCTGTTTCCTTCCAGGCACCTATTTCTGTTGCCTCCTTCCCTGCTCCGTGCCTGACCCTGGCATCAGTCAGCCCTCCTGGGGCGTGTACCTCACTGCCTGCCCCAGGACCAGGGAGCTGTCTACCCCTTACCTCCCCACTGGCCCAGGGGAGGCATCCCTCACACCCAAAGATGCTTTTGCCAAGATGGCTGTGCTGTCCCTTTGAGTTCCTGCCTCTTGTATATTGCTTCTGGAACTCTGGGCTGGGGATGAGGGGTTGATTTCCTGCCTAGAGAGGTTAATGGAGGAGGAAAATGAGGACAGCAGGGTTTGATGTGACTGAGGAGGGAGGACCAGGAATGATGATGAGGTAGTCTTGTTTGGGTGGGAGTGGGGGTGATATAGGGTGCAAAGGTGAAAGATCACCTTCCCTACCATACACCCTCCAACAGAGGAGGCAAAGAAAGATACCAGTGCCTCCAGTCCGGACACCTATGTTCTGGAGGCTATCCTAAACCTTCAGGCCCTAAAGAAGTGTCAGGTTTGGAATGTCTCCTGAGTACCTCTTCTGGCCCCCTCTCTAGCCTGTCTCTCTGGCCCTCCAGAACACACACACTCTGGGGGTAGCATAGTCCTATTGCCACACTAACACAGCCCCACAATTGCCATTTTCTCAGGGGTGGCTCTCCACCTCTGCTCAGACCCTCTTGTCTCTCTGCCCTCTTCCTCTTTTCTCACAAGTGCCATGAGTTTTCAAACATCTTTGGGTCTCAGTCTGCTGCTACCATGAACTTTTTGGGTTAAAGGGGAGGGACTCTAGGGAGAAACTAGAGAAAAGGGACAGGTAGGTGGCTGGAGGGGCCCTTTTTGCTGCTAGGAAGCCCCTCCCTCCTGGGGAGCTGAGGCTGGCTTGTCCCTGTCAGGGGAGAAGGGGTCAGACCAAAGAAGGTGGTTTGTCCTGTGTGGGAGAAGGCAGTGTTGGGTTCCATCGCTAGCTTTTTCTGGCAGGGAGGCTTAACCCTGTTTACCAGAAGACCATGGGTGAGTCTGGACCCAGAGAAGTAAGGGTGGGGATGATCTTGTCCAAATGGTTCTGTGGGGATGATGGGAACCAGCTCTGTCCTGCCCTGGTTTCAAGAGGGATAGCTAGAGGTCTGCAAAGAGCTGGCAGGAGACACAGGAAAATGGAATTGGCCTGGCCCATGTATCAGCCCAGCTAGGACCAGACTGCCTCTGACACCAAGAGGACCGGAAAAGCTGGCAGGGTGGGAGAATTTCCAGGGGAACTAGAGACATGTGAGGAATCCCCCAATCTCTCCCTGCCCAGCCCTCCTTTTATCTCCAGACATGGACAATCATGGGGAGAGAGGGTAAGTGTGTCCCTTGGTTCCCATTCCAGCCAGATTCACCAAGGTGAATTCCTAGGCCTCAAAGCTGTGGCAGCACCCCCTTGTGGGGCTGAATACCACTGCAGCACAGTGCAAAACCACCACCCAGAGCCCAGGTGTCCATCCCCGCACCCCAACCAGACCTGGTGCCTTGACACCCCCACCCCAGCTGGGCCGGTATAGAGAAGAAAGGGTCTTGGTTTCCTCTCCTATTCCCTTCCTTGGGCTCCTGAATTCATTTGCTTCTCAATCTTAATTTTTACCTGGGGTGGTTTTGTTTTGTGGATGTTTTTTGTTTGTTTCCCTTGCCTTTTTGTGTCTCCACCTCTCCATTTTTCTCACTGTCTCTATGTTCCTCTTCTCTCAATTTCTCTGTCCATTTGGGCCTCCCCTCCATGCCCCCAGTCCCTCCTTGGTCTCCTTTTCGATATGCCAAACCAATTTTGGGTCGAGTGCATTTAACGAGAACAAAACAAAAGGCTCATAACAACAAGAACGTTTCAGAAAAAAAGTTTTAAAAAATTGTTGAGTCAAAAAAACAATAAAGAAAATAAGATTTCTTGGAATGATGAGTGGTGTGACTCATTGAGGGGTGAGAAACAGGTGAGTGGATCTGCACGGAGCACCCACATGAGTCTCTGACTGAAAAGCCTGAACCCATGGCAGAGGCCTGGAGTCAGAACCAGAACCTACTCAGAACTTGGTAGGTTCTTGGGCCTGGCTGAGCAGCAATTCAAGTACAGTTTTTCATTGAATAACTGGGTAATGGTTATTAAAACTCCACTTTAAAGACAGGGAAACTAAGGCTTACAATACCTGGATGCATACCCTAGTCTCTGGGCCAGGCAACTGTGCCATGTGTCTAGAGAAGCCCTTCCTGGCCTGGACATACTTAAATGTCCACAGGCTTTATCAGAGCAAAAAAATAATTTTACGCTGTGCCTATCAGATTCCTAGACTCCCCTCCCACACTACTGAACTGGTGCTTTTTCAAAAGTGACATCACAGTGTATTTGTAGCATGTGTATTTCAAATTCTCAAAAAGAACTGCCAGTGCATAGAGAAAGGACCACTCCAACAGTATCTCTCCATGCTCCTCTGTCCCCAACACCATACTCCCGTTTTTCTTCCCCATCTCCCCAGACACAATGGCCTGTTCTTCTGCCATTGTGTCCTTTACTCTACCCAGCCCTACACATCCTTACTCACTACATAAACAGTAGAAATCCTGCTGGGCTGGACAACTGATGATCCTCAGATAGCTGTTAATGGCATGGATTTGCATGTACATAGGAATAACGTTTATATTGAGATCATTTCAAAGCTCTTTCCTACATTTCATCTTACTTATTACAAGGTATATATTATTATCCTTATTGATCAGATGAGAAAACTGAGGTTAAAGTGATTAAATTAATTACTTAAATAAGATTACTAAGCAAGTTTACAGTGCCTACACCCTGTAGATACTTTACATATGCTATCCAATTTAATGCTTTCAATGACCCAGTAAGGCAGGTGTTACTTAGCCCCATTTATAGTTGCAGAAACTGAAGTCCAGAAAAGTTAGAGAATAACCCCACAATAGTTAGTGAATACACCCACATTCACTCAGCTAATAAGAAAGTGCTGGACCAGGCATCCATCTTGGTCTCCAGATCCCAGGGCTGCCTCGAGGGCTATCTGCATGCAGCTGCAGTTGCCCACTTCTCATTGCTGCTCATCAATCCCACTTGGCACACAATGAAGGAGGCTGAGATCTGGCTCCCAGAGTCAGAGGAAACGCCCACTGACTGCACCTGATGATCTCTACGTAACTAGTAGTAGGACTGTCCAGGGTGGACCCACAGGAATAAAGTCAAAGGTAAGGCCTTAATTCAGAGCAACAGAAGATTCTTTTCAGATCCCCAAAGGACTGAGAGCACTAGGGGCCTCTGCCCTTGAGAAAACCTCCTCTCTCCCACAAACGCTTGGGAAAGCCTTGGGGAGCCGGGCTGAGGATAGACCTCTATCCCCACAACATTTCAAGCTTAGTCTGCTCCTTTCTTACCTTTTCAAATATGGCAGTCATAGAAACCAGCAGTGATGACAGGCACCTGCTGGCTTTTCCCTTCCTATTTATCAGTCACTTTTCACTTAACCTGGCCTCTCCTTGACCAAAACCCTAATAACTGCTACTCTTTTCTATCTGTCCTGTCCTACTGTTTTCCACCAGCCTCTGCCTCTGACCAAACAATCCCAGTTCCTCACAACTGAAGTCCTCACTTTAAGCCAACCAGTCCTCTCCTGGGAATCAATCTTAAGGAATCATACATGGGCACAAAGACTCAGCAGCAAGAAGATTCACTGCAGTCAGGGTTTTAAGAGTGAAACATAAGAAATAATCTAAAATTTTCAGTATAAAAATAGTTACATAAATGATGTACATCAATACAAACAGAATAAATAATACAAATAGAATACCATGCAACAATTAAAAACGATGATGTAGTCCTATCCAGTTTGGCTCAATGGTAAGGCCTGCAAACTGAAGGGTCTCGGGTCCAATTTTGGTCAAGGGCATGTAACCTCAGTTGCAGGCTCGATCCCCGGCCCTGGTTGGGGCATGTTAGGGAGGCAGCCAATGTGTCTCTCTCATGTATCTTCCCTCCTTCGTAGTCTCTCTAGAAATCTATGAAAAGATACCCTTGGGTGAAGATTAACAAAATAAAAGATGTAGAAGAACATTAAATGACATGGAAATATATTCATAATACTAAGTGTAAAAAGGATATAAAAGCCCCAATTTAAGAAACATATGCAAAAAGTGTGTGTGTGTGTGTGTGTGTGTGTGTGTGTATATATATAAACTAGAGGCACGAAGATTCGTGCAAGAATGGGCCTTCCTTCCCCTGGCTGCCGGCACTGCCTTTGCTCCGGCCAGAGCTACCTTTCCGCCTTCCCACGATGCCCAGAGGCCCAGAATGGTTGGGGTGGAGTGCCTGCATATGCAAATCAGCCCACCATCATTATTGGGTTAATTTGCATACTGACTCCTGATTGGCTGATGGGTCATCATGAAGATTCAGTCAATTTGCATCTTACTCTTTTATTAGTGTAGATTGTGTGTGTACACAGGATATGCAGAATATAAAGTTATCGGTAGTGGATAAATTTTTAAAAAATATTTTTATCAATTTTAAAAAATGTATTTTTATTGATTTCAGAGAGGAAAAGAGAGGAAGAGGGAGACGGAGAGAGTGACAGAAACATCAATGATGAGAGAGAATAATTGATCAGCTGCCTCCTGCATACCCCACACCCTGGGGATGAAGCTGGCAATCTGGACATATGCCCTGACCAGGGATGGAACTGTGACCAGCCAGGCGTGACTTTTAGAGACAGAGGAAAGGAGAGAGAGATCAAGAGAGATAGAAACATCAATGTGAGCCCAACTGGTGTGGCTCATCGGATGAGCACTGACCCAGGAATCAAGAGGTTACCAGTTCGCTTTGGGGTCAGGGCATATGTCTGCTAGAGAGTAGAAATTTTTGAGCATGCTTCCTCCTAGTCAACTTAGCCTTGAATCCCAGCTGCACCTCACAAAATAGCCTTGTAAGATAGAACACTGTCAGCTTTCTGAAGAACAGGATGACCCTGTAAATAATATGGTCATCAATAATATGATCCTGACATTACTTAAGAAAAACTGTTTTGTCTTATATTGCTTGCTCTGCAAAAACAAGATGTGGTAAATGTGCTTAAAAGTGGTCCTGCACAAAGGGTCATGACTGCTTTCTGGACTCCCTGCATGGAGAAAGGCAAAGCAGTCGCCAGCAGGCTAATAAAGGCTCCCTACATTTAAATTGGTCTGGACTCCAGTGGTCGTTCACTCCACAACATCTGATTGCCCCACCGAGATAACCAGCCTTTGACTGGTCCTGTGACCAAAGCCCACCGGGGTCCCCAGACTTTCCAACCCAGGTGGAGATTTCTGAGAGATGTTCCTCAGCCCTGGGACTGGTAGAGGTCAGAGACCCTGCCTGCTAAATTTCCTGATTGACTGATTGGAGCCGCCTGGATCTGGTTCTTACCGGTAAGAAACTTATTTATGGTTCTGTGGGCGCCCATCTATGGTATCTGGAAAGCTGGACACAGCACTACTTCCGAGACCAGATCCCGGTGCATGACGGTGCCCAGCGATCCTCAGTTGGCTGTCATTGTTTGTGTTATTGTGGTCTAATTGTCTCTATCATTATAATGGGTCAGTCTGCTTCATGTTCAGTCTGTACTCCCCTATAATGTTTTTTTGAAAAATTTTCAGGAATTCAAGCGGTGAGCGAGGGGGCCGAGGCACAGGACGGGAACGGGGAAGTGCTGCCGCAGGAGTGCTGCCACGTGCTGGCCTTTTGGCCTCCAGTGAATGGACCGGGTTTGGGACCAGGAGCTGCTGGACAGGCCTCCGGGAGGAAATGTAAGTGTGAGAGTCTGTGTGAAAGATAGTGCAAACCCTGCTTTAGGGGGAAGACAGCAGAAAACTTTTCATTGCTTTTCCTTGGTTTATAATTTGCTGTATTAGTTTAAAATTTTGGAATTCTAGGGTTAAGGATATAAAATCTGTGAAGGTTGCCAATCCAGAGAAGTTTAAATAAAGGCTTGTTGGATTAAGATTAGTCATAATTAACTGCTTTGTAGGCTGCCTTTTTCAGCCCTGCTAGCAACAGAGAATCATGTGGTCCCAAGAAATGCAACCTGCCTGACCTTCCTGATAGATTTATAGTGGGTCTCTGGAGGAGGAAGAGAGCCAAAAACTGCTCCGGAGCAGGTGTGAGAAAGGGTAGAGGCAGTGGAATTCACTCTCGGCCTGCTGAGATAGAGAAGCTCTAGGCTTCGAGACAGGGGATGGTTGGAGATAACAGAAGTTGTGAAGGTTGAGATCTTTTGAGGCCTTGTAGTAAAGAAGGAAAATCTGAGAGGGAGAGCAGCTATTCCTTAAGTGTAAAAAGCCTGGTTATACAAGATCTCAGACCGCTTGCCTTATTTCCCCTGCTAAGGACAGAGTAAATGGTTAATACAGAAAAGGGGGAGGGGGCATCATCAGGGAGAGCAGGGAGAGATAGGTTTTTGTTGATTTTGCTGGCTACAACCCGCTCTGCTGGTGTCCTTGGTTTCTTTCTTATCGGAATTATGCTAGACTCAAGGCTTTCTACAAAACACAGTGGATCTTCCTCTGCCCCGTTTTCTTCATTTTAACCTTTCCAATACACATAAAAAAAATCTCATTGTCTGAGCCTGGCAGGACTGGGCTACTGGGTACTTCTTGGGCAGTGGTGGAATATTCAGCAAAGGAACTTTAAGATATAATATTTTTTATGTTACAACTAGTTTAAGTTTTAAAAATTTCTCAAAAAGAAATATTTTTACCTACTCTTATTTTTATCACAGAAAGTCTTAGTCATAAATGTTAATCTAAGAAATTCTGGCCGTTTATTTTTTGGGAATCATTAAAGGATTGAGGTTTCAAAGAATAAGGAATACTGAATAGAAGATCTGAGGCATGGTTATACATTTTTAAAGGACATAGAAAGAAGGTTTAGCCCTAGCTGGTTTGGCTCAGTAGATAAGAGCATTGGCCTGCGGACTGAAGGGTCCCAGATTCAATTCTGGCCAGGGCACATGCCTGGGTTGTGGGCTCAATACCCCAGTGAGAGGTGTGCAGGAGGCAGCCAATCAGTGATTCTTTCTCATCATTGATGTTTCTATGTCTCTATCCCTCTCCCTTCCTCTCTAAGATCAATAAAAATATATTAAAAAAAGAAAGAAAGGTTTAAAGGCTAATTTGGAAGTGTAAAATTTATAAAGATTGTGTATGTAATAAGAAGGAAAAGAGAAATATTGAAAGGAAATCAAATAATACAGGCCAGTAAGCCAGGAAGAGTAAATAATTTACATTCTGCCTCCCTAAACAGAGGGTGAATAGTTATGTCTAAGTATTTAGGGAGGGACTGATCAAAGAAATGTAACAGTTACTGTTTTGTTATAATATATTCAGAAAATATTACTTTGAAAATTCTATCTTAAAGCAGGTCAGTATATTTTTCTCCTTATACAATTCCTCCAAAATTGGGCAATACGTAGTAAATAAATTATGGTAATACATTTCTTTGCATAAATTCAATAAGATCGGTTTCCAACAGTGGTTTTATTAACCAGAAACTTTGACTGGAGTGTCATGTTTTAAATAACCCTGCCTGAAATCTGAAGACTTGAAGCCAATAAGAGTGCCATGGAGAAAGTCTGGTATCCTGCTTAGTAGCCCTGAAAATAGCTGGTGCTGGGGCATCAGGCCTATACCCTACCATCACTGGCGGTTGGTCAGAATACAAGGGGAGCAATAAGGGCGCCTCTGCGTCCCTGCGGGACCCCCACACACTCTAAGCCGCAACGAGTAGGAGAGCTGAAATGGACCTTGTAGCCTAGGGCATGAGCCCACGTAGAGCCACTACAAGTGAGACTTCACCTAACTCAGCAGATACTACAGGCAGGCCTGACAGCAGCTAAATGCTTGGCTTCCTGGCCATATAGGGCACATTAAGATTCAATCATGAGCCGAAACCGGTTTGGCTCAGTGGATAGAGCATAGGCCTGCGGACTGAAAGGTCCCAAGTTCGATTCCGGTCAAGGGCATGTACCTTGGTTGCAGGCACATCTCCAGTAGGGGGCGTGCAGAAGGTGGCGGGTGGATCAATGTCTCTCTCTCATTGATGTTTCTAACTCTTTATCCCTCTCCCTTCCTCTCTGTAAAAAATCAATAAAATATATTTAAAAAAAAAAAGATTCAATCATGAAATTCCAGCAAAGGTCGTCAGTTACTATTCTTGTTATGTTTGTGAAAACAATCAGGCCAAATTAAATGCAATAGATAAATTAGTCTTGATTTGGCTCTTTTGATAAACATAGGGGTAATTTTGAGGAGAAAAATTCTATTTCAATAGATGTTATTAAAACTGAAAGATTTTTTCTTTTCTTTTCACCAGACCATTTGTTACAGTTTGTCTCTGCCAGGTCACAAGCCCACCTCCTTTTGTGCCCAGGCCCCATTGTCCCTCTGACAGACAGCAATGATCTCTTGGCTCTGAGAGAAACCTCTAACCTGCCTCAGCAGGAAGTAGCTAGAAGAGCCCACTGATGTTTATTTTCCCTAAACGAATTCAGAGCCAGGATCCTTGAGGTAATATATTAGTCAGTTAGGCATGAGCAGAGCAAGGACAATGGACCAACTAGCATTAAGTCTTTCCATCTCTACCTATGTGAGACAAGGGGACTCCCCAGAAGCAAGCGGGAATGAGGCTGCAGATGAAGCAGTTTGGAAGGCTGCCCTAAAACCAGTGGGTCCTCTACAGATTCTAATGACTCTTCTAAACCCTGACTTACCCACATCACCAGCTTACATGGAAACTCAATCTAGAAAAGCTGAAATCCATAACCAATCTTTACTCAAGTTCTTACAGGCTTTACAGTCCACCCAAAAAGCAGTCCAGAAGCATGTCCAATGTACTCTGTCTATACCAACTTCTGATCCAGTCCATCTTTCTACCCTGATGACTCTGTTTGGGTAAAGAAATTTGCCACACAAGGACTGACTCATACCTGGAAAGGACCATCTCCACAGCAATCAAGGTTGATGGGATCCTGACATGCTTCACCACACCTGGCTTAAGACAGCCCATGTAAAAGAGAGAGTCCAGGACTCTCCAGACCCTCTAAAGATTAGTCCTGGCCATCATTCTGGGTCCTTATCTTATAAACAGGTCCACTGACTTATTCAGAGAGAATTAATTCTATCAAAATTACAGTCCTCATGGGACAATACAACTCCCTCGCCAACAATGACCCAATGATTTGATTCTCCTATAAAAACCAGTGGGAAATGTTAGAGAGTAGAAATTTTTTAACATGTTTCCTCCTAGTCAACTTAGCCTTGAATCCCAGCTGCACCTCACAAAATAGCCTTGCAAGATAGAACACTGTCAGCTTTCTGAAGAACAGGATGACCCTGTAAATAACATGGTCATCAATAATATGATCCTGGAATCACTTAAAACTGTTTTGTCTTAAATTGCTTGCTCTGCAAAAACAAGATATGGTAAATGTGCTTAAAAGTGGTCCTGCACAAAGGGTCGGGGCTGCTCTCTGGACTCACTGCGTGGAGAAAGGCAAAGCAGTTGCCAGCCGGCTAATAAAGGCTCCCTACATTTTAATTTGGTCTGGATTCCAGTGGTCATTCACTTGCGTTCACTCTACAACAATGTCCAGATTGCAGACTCAATCTCCAATAGGGGGGAATGCAGGAGGCAGCCTGCCAATGGATGATGCTCCTCTCTCATCAATGTTGATTTCTAACCCTCTCTTTTCCTCTCTCTAAAAATCATTTTTTTAAAAAGAGTGGTGAGCCCTAGTCGGTTTGGCTCAATGGATAGAGCATCAGCCTGTGGACCGAAGGGTCCCGAGTTTGATTCCAGTCAAGAGCTTGGTTGCAGGTTCCTCCCCTGCCCAGGCCATAGTTGGGCTCATGCAGGAGGCAACCAATTGATGTGTTTCTCTCACATCAATGTTTCTCTCTGTCTTTCCCTCTCTTCCACTCTCTAAAAATCAATGGAGGATTTTAAAAAAAGTGAATACTTAAAAAAACACACACACACACCAATGAGAAATATCAACAGGGATCAGCTGCATACGTTGACCTACTGCATAGGTCAATGCTCAACCATTAAACCACACTAGCCAGGCAGTAGTGGATAATTTTTATTTTTTTGCAACTCTGTTGTTTTTGCATTAAACATATATTACTTTTGTAATAGAAAAAAGTATTTGCGTGCCCTACTTTCTGTGGAGGAACAAGGATAACCAATATAAATGGAAGAAGAAAAGAACCTGATGCAGAACTATCCCTGCCAAGATTGGTTATCATGTGATGATATTTAAGATGATGTGTTGGTACAGGAAGAGAAAAACAGGCCAATGAAGAGACCTGTGACTAGATGGAAACTTGCTCTATACAAAGTTTATAAGTCATTAAGGAAAGAACAGATTAGCCAAAACCGATTTGGCTCAGTGGATAGATCGTCGGCCTGCAGACTGAAAAATCCCAGGTTCGATTCTGGTCAAGAGCATGTACCTTGGTTTCGGGCACATCTCCATTAGGGGGCGTGCAGGAGGCAGGTGGTCGATGTTTCTCTCTCATTGATGTTTCTGATTCTATCCCTTTCCCTTCCTCTCTGTAAAAAATCAATAAAAAATATTTTTTTTAAAAAAGGAAAGAATAGATTAGTCTAGAGGAGCTAAAATTTTGTAGTATTATACAGATTCATTTATCCTCTTAAAAATTAACAAGGATGGGGTGGGCAGGGCGGGGGTGGGAGGATGACTAGACAAAGCCCCAAAGATTTCAGGGCAGTGAAAAGAAACTCTGTATGAGACTATATATATGTCATACATTTATCCAAACCCATAGAATGTACAACACAACAGTGAATTCTAGCCCTAACCTGTTTGGCTCAATGGATAGAGGGTTTGCTTGCAGACTGAAGGGTCCCAGGTTCGATTCCGGTCAAGGACATGTATCTTGGTTGCGGGCAGATCCCCAGTAGGGAGTGTGCAGGAGGCAGCTGATAGATGTTTCTCATGGCAGTTTCTAACTCTCTATCCCTTTCCCTTCCTCTCTGTAAAAAATCAATAATATATATATATATATATTTTAAAAAGAGTGAACCCTAATGTAAACTATGGACCTCATGCTCTGATTATGATGTGTCCACATAATTTATCAATTGTAACAAAAGTACCACCCTGCTGGGGAAGTTAAAGGTGGAGGAGGCTATGCATGGGGGGTTAAGGGGTGGGCTGTGGGTATATGGGAAATCTCTGTAACTTATTCTTAATTTTGCTATGAATCTAAAGCTGCTCTTTAAAAAAATAAGACTTTTAAAAAAGTGAGAAACCTAAAGAGTTATTGTTTATAGGCATAGGGTTATATCTATTTGTATTGACTGACCTGGAAATTAAAACTGATTTAAAAATTAAATATTTAACTAACTTAAATTAGCTCATAAACTCATTAAATGTTAACACAAATAACCGATAATGAAAATATATTTATTTACTTATAAACAAAGCAGTGAAAAAAATGGCATTATTTTATATTTTTGTAAAGCTTCTACTAGTTTAATGGAAGACAGCTGGATTTTCACATAGGCTACTGCAATCAATCTGTTACAATATGCAGTTTTGGTTGAAGAATATCCAGCCTTACATTGATACATAGTTGTAAAAGGAAAAGTATTATAGCCTTTTCAGCTAATTGGGGATATTCTACTCTGTTATTACACTAAAACTCAAGTGGTGGTATATTAAAGTTAGCTACTATGTGGAACAGGAAACTGTATCAGTTTACTGCATTATATTTAAACAATTTCTCATGCAGTTTTAATTTATCTTTTCCCTATTATGCTTTTATAACATCATACATTGGTCTTTGGAAAAATACTAATTTTACTGAGTTATTACATTTCACTACACAATATTTTTAAAGTCATTGTTTGTAAATATCACCACTGACTTCATAAAAAAGCTTTTAAATACTGAAAAGATGCCAGATTCATGGTAGTGAATAAAATTTTCCCAAATAACTAAGTTTTGCTTGAAACCTTGAATTTTATCATTGGCAACCATTGGTTGTCCTTGCAGTGACCAGCTCACTTCATTCATTTCTGAGAAAATATCTGCCAAATATCCTAATCTGAGTAACCACAGTCTGTCATTCTTTCAAGTAAAAATGATGTTGCCAGTTTAATCTCAACTCAAACAATTTACAAGTATATTATCTAAACTGCCATCGTTCTTCCATGCACTAGAAGTGCTCTATGCAAACTTCCTATGCCACCATACTAAATATTAAAAAGACCTGCTTCAGCGCTAAAGCTTTAACACAATTACTACTTTTCATTGCTTCTTCAAAGGTATTTGTAAGTAAAAGTATTTTGTTTAACACTGAGTGTGTGGGGGTGAGGAATACAAACAGCAAGTACTGCTAACGTTTAGCGACACTGCATTGATTCCTGTTAAGGTGCCAGCAGTTTTACCCACCATTGCTTTTATACCAATAATGCACATGATAACACAGACAAATGACAAAGGCAAATAACTCCTTTAAATTATTATGAAAAAAGTTTTTCTGAGAGAATCCAAGATGGCGGCATAGGTAAACACCTACACTGCTGCCTCGCACAACAATTTCAAAACTACAACTAAAAGACAGAACGGACATCATCCAGAACCACAGGAAAGCTGGCTGAGTGGAAGTTCTACAACTAGAGGGAAAGAGAGGGGCTCACAGAGGCCCAGAGGAGCTGCAAAAAGCTGAGGTACGGAGACGAGCGCGAGGAGAGAGCGGTGCCCGAGTACCTGGCTGGCTTTCTCTGGCGGGAGGGAGACGGAGACTCTCAAAGGCATTGAACCCCTTATCCTGCGACACTAAACCCCAGATCCAGCCGAAACTCATACGGGGGGAATTTGGACTGTGAAAAGGGAGAAATGCACGAAAATTTAGGGGAGTCGCAAAAGATCAAAGGCCTGGTGGCGCGCAGGACAGACTGCTGATTGTGCCGCTGGCTTTCGCGAGTGGGCGGGAGACGGACCCTCCCAACTGTGCCACTTCTGACTTCACTAAACCCCTGTTTCGGATGAAACCCTGGAGACCTAGACTCGTGTGGTCCTGGTGCGCAGGGGAGCTGGAAAGGCAGCGGTTAGAGGCACTGCGGGTGCACGCACACAGGGACCGCTCCAGCCATTACCCAGTCACGTGAGACTCAGGGGCTGTGGAGGGCGGGGCCGACTGGAAGGCAAGGCGGTCCCTTAAGCCCTGAGACTCCACCTATCCCAAGCTCAACAGAGGCTTCTGCGGCTTTGCACGTCTGGTATTTCATAAAGCTGAATTCAACACAGAAGTTTCCCCAGCATAGTGAAAATGCCGAGACAAGGGAAGGGATTACAAACAAAAGAAATGGAGGAAAAAAAACGACTGGAGATAGAGTTCAAAACCACGCTTATAAGGTTTTTCAAGAATATTCTAGAAAAGATGGATAAATTTAGTGAGACCCAAGAGGAGATGAAAAAGGTCCAACTAAAGATGAAAAAAGACCAACTAGAAATTAAAGATACACTGACTGAAATAAAAACTATTATACAGAGTCCTAACAGCAGACTAGAGAAAGGCAAGGATCAAGTCAAAAATTTGAAATATAAAGAAGCAGAAAACATTCAACTGGAAAAGCAAGAAGAGAAAAGAATCCAAAAATGTGAAGATAATGTAAGGAGCCTCTGGGACAGCTTCAAGCGTACCAACTTCAGAATTGTGGGGATGCCAGAAGAAGAGAGAGAGCAAGATACTGAAAACCTATTTAAAGAAATAATGACTGAAAACTTCCCACATCTGGTAAAAGAAAGAGACTTACAAGTCCAGGAAGCACACAGAACCCCATATAAAAGGAATCCAGAGGACCACACCAAGACACATCATAATTAAAATACCAAGAGCAAAAGACAGAGAGAGAATATTAAAAGCAGCAAGAGAAAAACAGTTCATTACCTACAAGGGAGCACCCATACGTCTGTCAGCTGATTTCTCAACAGAAACGATGCAGGCCAGACGGGAGTGGCAAGAAATATTCAACGTGATGAACAGCAAGAACCTACAACCAAGAATAATCTAATATATCATTCAGAATTGAAGGGCAGATAAAGAGCTTCACAGAGAAGAAAAAGCTAAAGGAGTTCATCAACTCCAAACCAGTATTATATGAAATGCTGAAAGGTACTCTTTTAGAAGAGGAAGAAGAAAAAGGTAAAAGACAAAAAAATTATGAACAACAAATACATATCTATCAACAAGTGAATCTAAAAATTAAGTGAATTAAAAATTTGATCAACAGAATAAACTGGTGAATATAATAGAATCAGGAGCACAGAAAGGGAGTAGACTGATAATTCTCAGGAGGACAAAAATCATAAAGCATCAAACAGACTGTGAAATTATAGCAGAAAGATTAAAGTTAGGTGAGGTAGATAAGTGATCAATCAAAGGACTTGTATGCATGCATATAAGCATAACCAATGATCACAGACACTGGGGGGTCAGGGTATGCCTGGGAGGGAGGGGGGGCAATGGGGAGATATGTATAAAAAATTAATAAAAATTAATAAATTAACAAAAAAACAAAAAAAAGAGTTTTCTTCTGGAACCCCTAAAAGGCTCGTGGGGACCCACAGAAGGTCACATTTTGAGAACCACTGGATTAGTCAATAAAAGGAGCTGGGACAACCAGTTATCCATGTGAAAAAAATTAAAACAAAGTCCAGGCAGATTTTTTAAAAAAAAGCTAAGTATGATAACCCCCCCACAAAATATACAGGTTGATAATTCTGATGACGTTAAAATAATAATTCTGAACATCCTGAGATTTGCCTTTTCATAAAAATCTCCATGTGAGAAGAACTGAACTAAGATGATGACAACCCAGGAGGAAAATGGGCAAAGATATGAACAGGAATTAACAGGAGGCAATCAATAAACATATGAAAATAGCTTAACTTCACAATAATCAAAACAATGCAAACTGAAACCACTAATTCACATCCATCAAAAGACAAAAATGTAAAAATCTGATAAAACCAAGTGTTGATAAGTAATTGAGTGAACACATTGAGTAATAACACTGTTGATGGGGAGTGAAAACTGGGACGATCATTTTAAAGAGCAAATTGACAGAGCGAAAAAAAATGGTGGCAGAATAGATCGACCTGACCTGAGCCTTGTCCCTGAGCAGACAGAGAGAACAGCTGAGATTCGCATTGGGAGTGTGTTGGTGAGTTAGTTATGGAACAGCTATACTCCAGAAGGTGGGGGACTGCTGGACGGTGCTCTCCTGACCAGGAAGCCCCCACTGCTGCTGGGTTTTTCTCAAGGAGCCACAAGCTTGGACAAGAAGACTGCGCCATCTTGAAGGGGAAAGTGGATGTTATAGAAAGCCTGAAAATCTACAACTGCGATACCCACCAGACAGCTGCAAGCCCCCAAACACTGGTCCCCAATTGGCGCAAACAGGTGGATTCGGAGGAGCTCTACACTCCACCACGGAAAGGTCAGATTTCGCCTGGGATAAGGTAAGGTCTCTGGTCCCACAGGACAGAGAAATGCACGCACTGTGGGAGCTGGAGGACCAGAGGAAGTCTGCACCTAGAGAAATCGTGGCTGTTGAGCCTGGCATGATCGTGAATGTGGAAGGGGGTCCTCAGAGATGCTAACAGAGAGGATCTCTAGAAAACAACCCATTTTGATCTTATACAGAAGAACAGCCTGGGAGTTATTAAAGTGTGCCGGCTGCTTGGACAAAAGTGGGGAAGGGGGACTGGGCAGACTTGAATCTTTCCTTTTCAGATTCTTGTTTCTGACTGCTAAGCCCAATACATAGGATCACCCAGTTGGGGACACCCTGGGAGACTGCAGGGGAAAGTTGTTTTTCTGGAACCTGGGGATCAGAGCGAGGAATGACCTTCGTAGAACCAGCTCTGGGGCAGCCCACTTCCACAAACTGGTATTGAGTACCATAGGGAAAGTAGGATCTAAGCACAGGCTATAGAGAACTTATAGTCTCAGAGGTCAATCCAGAAACACTGCCCCCCAAGGGCTGACTCACAAATTGACTCTTGTGTAATCACAAATAAAAGAATAATGAGATTAAGACACACTGCCTGTTTAAAAATCAGGACTGGCTTACAACACATTTTGAGAACCACTGGATTAGTCAATAAAAGGAGCTGGGACAACTGGTTATCCATTTGAAAAAAAATAAAAACAAAGTCCAGGCAGATTTTTTTTAAAAGCTAAGGAACGCAGAAAACTGCAATACTGTCCTGACTGGAAAACAGGCATGCTAAATAGAACAATAGAGGAAGTGAATGATCTTCACTACTGCACATTCTATTTTTTTTATTTTTTATTTTTTCATCTTTTACTTAAGAAACTAATTTTTTCTTTTTTCCTCACTTTATCTTTTTAATTATTACATTTTTATTTTCCATCAGTATTATTACTGCTACTATTTAACCTTTTTGGAAAAAAAGTGCCATTTTATTTTCTCTTTATTTTACTTTGGGATTAGAGTTCTACATTCTGTTTTCATCTTTCCTTTAGCATCATTTTACTCTATCTCAACTCTACCTTTATGCCATCACTCTCTTCCTAACTTTTCCCCTTTTGTTGTCCTGTTTCTCTTATCCTTTTCCTACTTTAGATTTCCTTATTATTTCTTTTTACCCCCTGTTAAAATTTCACCCTACTTATATATCTAATTCCCAATCCCCTGCTCCAAGTCCATAAACACCTTTATCTTCTTTGTCTTCACTATCCAAAAAATTGTTTTTCTCTGTGTCCTTTTGTTGTTGTTTGCTTGAATGTTGATTATATCGATTTTTATACTTATTTTTATGAGATTATTTTGCTTATTCTTTTTGTTTCATTTTGTTTGATTTTGTTTGATTTTTATTTCTGTTTCCCCTCGCCTCCCTTGATATTAGTTGTTGTTTGTACTTTGTATTAATCCCCAGGCACTTGTTGCTGGCATTTTTGGGGATTAGAGGCTGTTCTATTGGAGTTTTCTCCCCATATATATAATTTGTTCCCCTTCTCTTTCTTATTCTCTTTCTTTTCTATCTTACTCTTTTTTCTTTTTTCTCACTTCTCCCAATTTCATTTTGGCACTCTTTTCTTTTTTTCCTTCTTTTCTCTCCTATCCCCTAATTTGTCTCTCTCTGGTGGTCACCTTTATTTGTGGCTATTAAAATCATGAATACATTTCTGTTCAGTGCCTTGTACATTGTACCTGGTTGTGTTGTATTTTGTGCCTTTAAATCAATGCAGGAAAGAGAGAACTACATAACCAGACACCCGGAGAAGAGAGACTATGGGCAGACAAAGAAACAGCCTGCATATGAAAGAAAAGCAGGCATCACCAGAAAAAGAAGTAAATTAAATGGATGCAAGCAACCTGCCAGAGAAAGAATTTGGAGAAATGGTCATAAGGTGGCTGAAAAGAATGAAAGACAAATTCGACAATATGAGTAAGAAACAAGAGGAAATGAAGAAGAATAAAGAAGAAATGAAAAATGATATCACTGCTGTCATTTGGTAACTTTCTGTCTGTCTCTGGCCACTTTTAACATTCTTACTTTGTCGTTGGTGTTTGCCAATTTAATTATAATGTGCCTTGGCATCAGGTAGGTAATTTTCTGTCTGTCTCTGGCCGCTTTTAACATTCTTACTTTGTCGTTGGTTTTCGCCAATTTAATTATAATGTGCCTTGGCGTCAGTCTTTTGGAGTTAATTTTGTAAAGAACTCAATAGAAAGCATCAAAAGTAGACTAGAAGAAGCACAGGACCGCATCAGTGAGCTAGAAGACAAGGTAGGAAAAAATACCCAAGTAGAGCAGCTTTTAGAAAAAAAAAATTACAAAGCAGGAAGAGAGCCTAAGGGAACTTTGGGACAACACAAAACAAAACAACATCCACATAATAGGAGTTCCAGGGGAGAGGAAACTGAGCAAGAAATAGAAAACCTGTTTGAAGAAATAATGACAGAAAACTTCTCTGATATAGGAAGGGAAAAAACCCATACAAATCCAAGAAGGTCATAGGGTCCCAAGCAAAATTAACCCCAAAAGACTGACACCAAGGCACATTAAAACTAAATTGGCAAACACCAACGACAAAGTAAGAATGTTAAAAGTGGCCAGAGACAGACAGAAAGTCACCTACAAAGGAACCCCCATCAGACTAGCAACTGATTTCTAAACAGAAACTCATCAGGCCAGAAGGGAATGGAATGAAATATACAAGTTATGCAAAGGCAGGGTCTGAATGCAAGAATACTGTACCTAGCAAGGGTATCAATCAAAATTGAAGGTGAAATCAGGAGCTTCACAGACAAAAAAGAACTAAGGGAATTTATTACCACCAAACCAGCAATGCAAGAAATGTTAAAAGGTCTGCTGTAAAAATAAATAAATAAGTAAATAAATAAATAGGAAGCAAAGAAGGAACACAGTTGTAAAGGATAAAAATGGTGACAAATAAGTACCTATCAATAATAACTTTAAATGTAAATAGATTAAATGCTCCAACCAAAAGACATAGGGTAATGGAATGGATAAGCAAACATGACTCATATATCTTCTGTCTGCAAGAAACCAACTCGGAAAAAAAGACACACACAGACTGAGGGTGAAGGAATGGAAAACGGTTTTTCAGGCAAATGGAAATGAAAAATAAAAAAAGCTAGGGTAGCAATAGTTATATCTCACAAATTAAATCTCAAAGTAAAGGGCATAACAAGAGATAAGGAAGGCCACTTC
Organism: Lasiurus cinereus; assembly: GCA_011751065.1. Lineage (NCBI taxonomy): Eukaryota > Metazoa > Chordata > Mammalia > Chiroptera > Vespertilionidae > Lasiurus > Lasiurus cinereus. The sequence goes on along the minus strand of JAAGEH010000343.1, from coordinate 2,339,455 downwards.
ATAATACTAAAAGAAGCAATCCAACAAGAAATAACTCTGGTAAATATATATGCACCAATGTAGGAGCACCCAAATACATAAAAAAAAACACAACTCCAGGAGGATATCAAGGGAGAGATTGACAGCAATACAATCAGAGTAGGAGACTTTACTACCCCACTATCACCATTGGACAAATCTTCTAAACAAACAAACAAAAAAAAAGGCAAAGAAACACCAATCCTAAATGATTCACTAGACCAGATGGAAATAATTGACATCTTCAGAACATTTCACCCCAAAGCCACAGAATATACATTCTTCTCAAGTGCACATGGGTCATTTTCAAACATAGACCATATGTTGGGTCATAGGCAAAGTCTCTTCAAATTCAAGCAGATAAAAATCATATCAAGCATGTTCTCAGATCACAGTGGCATAAAACTGGAAATCAACTACAATAAAAACATTCCAAAGAAATCAAACACATGGAGACTAAGCAGCATGCTATTAAACAATGACTGGGTAACCAGAGAGAACAAGGAAGAAATAAAAAATATCAAGGCAACAAATGACAGTGACAATGAAAACACAACAATCCAAAATCTATGGGACACAGTGAAAGCAGTCTTGAGAGGGAAGTTCATAGTCCTACAAGCCTACTGCAAAAAATAAGAAACAATGATAACAAATTACCTAACCCTACAACTGAAAGAGCTAGAAAGAGAGTAACAAGAAAAGCCCAGTGTGAGTAGAAGGAAGGAAATAATAAAGATCAGAGTGGATATAAATGACATAGAGATCAAAGAAACAATACAAAAGATGAACAAAACCAAGAGCTGGTTCTTTGAAAGAATAAACAAGACTGATAAACCTCTAGCCAGGCTCACCAAGAAGCAAAGAGAGAGGATCCAAATAAACAAAATCAGAAATGAAAGAGGTGAAATAATAACAGACCCCACATAAACACAAAGGATTATTTAAAAAATACCTTGAACAACTCTATTCCAACAAACTGGACAACCGGAAGGAAATGGACATATTCCTAGAAAAATATAACCTTCTAAAAGTCAATCAGGAAGAATCTAAATATCTCAATAGGCCAATAACTAGGGAAGATATTAAAGCAGTCATCAAAAAGCTTCCAGCAAACAAAATCCCAGGGCCAGAGGAGTTTTATCAAACTTTCAAGGAAGAATTGAAACCTATCTTCTTCAGACTATTCCAAAAAATTCAAGAAGGAACACTTACAAGCTCCTTCTACAAAGCCAGCATCACCCTAATACCAAACCCAGATAAAGACAACACAATTAAAGAGAATTATAGGCCAATATCCCTCATGAACATAGATACCAAAATCTTCAACAAAATTCTAGCAAATCAGATCCAGCAGTACATCAGAAATATCATACATCATGACCAAGTAGGATTTATCCCAGGAGTGCAAGGATGGTACAATATCTGAAAATCAATAAAATGTGATATATCACATAAACAAATTGAGAGATGATAATCATAGTCATATCAATTGATGGAGAAAAAGCATTTGACAAAATCCAACACCCTTTCTTGATAAAAACTCTCAAAAAGGTGGGAATAGAAGGATCATACTTCAATATAAGAAAAATCATATATGATAAGTCCACAGCTAACATCATACTCAATGGTTTTCAAAAACGAAAACCATTTCCCCTAAGAACAGGAACAAGACTGAGATGCCCACTCTTATCACTCCTGTTCGACATAGTACTGGGAATATTAGCCATTGCAATTAGATAAAAAGAAGAAATAAAAGGCATCCAAATTGGAAAAGAAGAAGTAAAGCTGTCCTTATTTGCAGATGACATGATATTGTACATAAAAAACCCAAAAGACTCCATCAGAAAACTAATAGACTTAATAAATGAATTTGGCAATGTAGCAGGATACAAAAAAAAATTTTTTTGTCACCTAATATCTAGTAGGTAAAAACTATGCAAACATTTTTATTTTTATTTTTTTAATTAAATCTTTATTATTCAGATTATTATATTTGTTCCTCTTTTTTCCCCTCCACCCAGCTCCCACTCTTCCCTCTACCCTTACCTCCCTCCCGTTGACCTCATCCATAGATGTATGATTTTTGTCCAGTCTCTCCCTGTACACCCCTCACCCCTTTCCCCCTGAGAATTATCAGTCCACTCCCTTTCTGTGCTCTTGATTATACTATATTCACCAGTTTATTCTGTTGATAAAATTTTTAATTCCCTTAATTTTTAGATTCACTTGTTGATAGATATGTATTTGTTGTTCATAATTTTTTTATCTTTTACCTTTTTCTTCTTCCTCTTCTAAAAAAGTACCTTTCAGCATTTCATATAATACTGGTTTGGAGTTGATGAACTCCTTTAGCTTTTTCTTCTCTGTGAAGCTCTTTATCTGCCCTTCAATTCTGAATGATAGCTTTGCTGGATAGAGTATTCTTGGTAGTAGGTTCTTGCTATTCATCACGTTGAATATTTCTTGCCACTCCCATCTGGCCTGCATCGTTTCCGTTGAGAAATCAGCTGACAGTTGTATGGGTGCTTCCTTGTAGGTAATGAACTGTTTTTCTCTTGCTGCTTTTAATATTCTCTCTCTGTCTTTTGCTCTTGGTATTTTAATTATGATGGGTCTTGGTGTAGTCCTCTTTGGATTCCTTTTATATGGGGTTCTGGGTGCTTCCTGGACTTGTAAGTGTATTTCTTTTACCAGATGTGGGAAGTTTTCAGTCATTATTTCTTTAAATAGGTTTTCAGTATCTTGCTCTCTCTCTTCTTCTGGCACCCCCACAATTCTGATGTTGGTACGCTTGAAGCTGTCCCAGAGGTTCCTTACATTATTTTCACAGTTTTGGATTCTTTTCTCTTCTTGCTTTTCCAGTTGAGTGTTTTCTGATTCTTTATATTTCAAATTTTTGATTTGATTCTTACCTTCCTCTAGTCTGCTGTTAGGTCTCTGTATAATATATTTTTTATTTCAGTCAGTGTATGTTTACTTTCGAGTTGGTCCTTTTCCATCTCAAGTTGGTTTTTTTCCATCTCTAGTTGGATCTTTTCCATCTCTTCTTGGGTCTTGCTAACTTTATCCAACTTTTCTAGGATATTCTTGAAAAACCTTATAAGCATGGTTTTGAACTCTATATCCAGTCGTTTGTTTTTCTCCATTTCTTTTGTTTGTGATCCCTTCCCTTGTCTCGACATTTTCACTATGCCTGGAGAACTTCTGTGTTGGATTCAGCCTTATGATACCAGACTTGAAAAACTGCAAAAGCCTCTCTGTTGAGCTTCGGATGGAGTCTCAGGGCTTAAGGGACCACCTTGCCTTCCAGTCGGCCCCGCCCTCCATGATCCCTGAGTCTCACGCTGGAGCGGTCTCTATGCGCGCATATGCGCCCCCTCGCAGTGCCTCTAGACAGCTGCCTCTCCGGCTCCCCTGCGCTCCGGGACCATATGAGTCTGGGTCCCCAGCGTTTCGCCTGAAACTGGGGTTTAGTGGAATTAGAAGTGGCGCAGTTGAAAGGGTCTGTCTCCCGCCCACTCGTGAAAGCCAGTGACACAATCATCAGTCGGTCCTCTGCGCACAGTGCTATGCGCATCACCAGACTTCTGATCTTTTGCGACTCCCCTAAATTTCCATGCACTTCTCCCTTTTCACAGTCCAAACTCTCCCCTTATGAGTTTCGGCTGGATCTGGGGTTTAGTGTCGTAGGATAAGGAGTTCAATGCCGTTGAGAGTTTCCGTCTCCTTCCCACCAGAGAAAGCCAGCCAGGTTCTCCAGCACTCGCTCTCTCCGTACCTCAGCTTTTTGCAGCTCCTCTGGGTCTCTGTGAGCCCTTCTTTTTCCTCCTAGTTGTAGAATTTCCACTCAGCCAGCTTTCCTGTGGTTCTGGATGATGTCCGTTTTGTCTTTTAGTTGTAGTTTTGAAATTGTTGTGCGAGACAGCAGTGTAGGTGTTTACCTATGCCGCCATCTTGGATTCTCCTCAGGATACAAAATTAAAGCCAAGAAATCTATGGCATTCCTATAGTGAACTAACAGAAAGAGAGACTAAAAAAGCAATCCCATTTACCATCACATCAAAAAAATTAAGATACCTAGGAAAAAACTTAACTAAAGAGGAAAAAGACCTATATGGAGAAAACTACAGGACACTGAAAAAGAGATAGAGGAAGACATAAACAGATGGAAGAGCATACCATGCTCATGGATTGGGAGAATCAACATCATTAAAATGTCCATGCTACCCAAAGCAATCTACAGATCCAAAGCACTCCCCATTAAAATACCAATGGCATATTTCACAGACCTAGAAAGAATTCTCCAAAGATTCATCTGGAACAAAAAAAGAGACTGAATAGCCATAGCAATCTTGAGAAAGAAGAATAAAGTAGGTGGGATCTCAATACCAGATATCAAGCTGTATTACAAAGCCACTGTTCTCAAAACAGCCTGGTACTGGAACAGAACATACATATAGACCAATGGAATAGAATAGAGAATCCAGATATCGACCCAAACCACTATGTTCAATTAATATTTGACAAAGGAGGCATGAACATACAAAGGAGCAAAGACAGTCTCTTCAATAAATGTTGTTGGGAAAATTGGACAGATACATGCAAAAAAAATGAAACTAGACCACCAACTTACACCATACACAAAAATAAACTCAAAATGGATACAGGACTTAAACATAAGACGGGAAACCTTAAGAATACTAGAGTAATCCACAGGCAGCAAAATCTCAGAGATATGCCAAAGGAACTTCTTCCCTGATACTGCTCCTAGGACAATGGAAGCTAAAGATAAAATAAACAAATGGGACTACATCAAAATAAAAAGCTTTTGCACAGCAAAAGAAACCATCAACAAAACAAGAAAGCTGCCGAAACCGGTTTGGCTCAGTGGAGAGAGCGTCAGCCTGCGGACTGAAAGGTCCCAGGTTCGATTCCGGTCAAGGGCATGTACATTGGTTGCGGGCACATCCCCAGTAGGGGGCGTGCAGGAGGAGGCTGATTGATGTCTCTCTCTCATCGATGTTTCCAACTTTCTATCCCTCTCCCTTCCTCTCTGTGAAAAATCAAAACAAGAAAGCCCAGCCCTAACCGGTTTGGCTCAGAGGATAGAGTGCCAGCCTGCAGACTGAAGGGTCCCAGGTTTGATTCCGGTCAAGGACATGTACCTTGGTTTCGGGCACATCCCCAATAGGGGGTGTGTAGGAGGCAGTTGATTGATGTTTCTCTCCCATCGGTGTTTCTAACTTTCTATCCCTCTTCCTTCCTCTCTATAACAAAATAATAAAATATATTTAAAAAAACAAAACAAGAAAGCCCACTGTATGGAAGAACATATTTGCAAATGTTATCACTGATAAAGGTTTAGTCTCCAACATCTACAGCCAACTTATACCACTTAATAAAAAGAAGATAAATGATCCAATAAAAAAAATGGTCAAAAGACCTAAATAGAATCTTTTTGAAAGAAGACAGAAGGAAGGCCAAGAGACACTGAAAACATGCTGAAAGTCACTAATTGTCTGAGAGATGCAAATCAAAAGGACAATGCTATACCATCTCACACCTGTCAGAATGGCAATCATCAACAAATCAACAAACAAATGTTGACGAGGATGTGGAGAAAAAGGAACCCTCCTGCACAGCTGGTGGGAATGCAGACTGGTGCAGCACTGTGAAGAACAGTATGGAGTTTCCTCAAAAAACTAAAAATGGAACTCCCATTTGACCCAGTAATCCTACTCCTAGGAATATATTCTAAGAAACTAGAAACAGCAATCAGAAAGGATATATGCAACCCTATGTTCATAGCAGCACATTTTACAATAGCTAAGATTTGGAAACAGCCTAGGTGCCCATTAGCAGATGACTGGATCAGAAAACTATGGTACATCTACAAGATGGAATACTATGTTGCCATAAAAAAAAAGTAGGAATTGTTACCATTTGCAGCAACCTGGATGGAACTGGAGAACATTATGCTAAATGAAATAAGGCAGTCAATGAAAGAAAAATACCACATGATCTCACTCATTTATGGATAATAACATTATAAACTGATGAACAAAAAGATACAGAGGCAGTAAAGCATCAAACAGACTGTCAAATTACAGTGGGAAGGTTAGGGAGAGGTGGGGTAGATAAGAGATCAACCAAAGAACTTGCATGCATGCATATAAGCATAACCAGTGGACGCAAGACACTGAGGGGTTAGGGCATGCATGGGAGTGGGGTGGGGATGGGGCAATGGGAAGATATGTACACATGAAATACATTAATAAAAAAAATAAAAATATCAATATTTATCTGCAAAAAAATAAAAGAAAATAAAGAGCAAATTGATAATATTTAGTAAAGGTGAATACTCCCATAACCCATAAGCCAGCAAATTTCAACTCTTAGGCAAGTATCCTAGAGAAATTCCTGCATGTGTACACAAGGAGACATACATAACAATGAACACTGTAACACTGTTTTGTTTTGGTTTTTAAATATATTTTATTGATTTTTTTACAGAGAGGAAGGGTGAGGAACAGAGGGTTAGAAACATCCATGAGAGAGAAACATCAATCAGCTGCCTTCTGCACACCCTTCACTGGGGATGTGCCACAACTGAGGTACATGCCCTTGACTGAAATCGAGCCTGAGACCCTTCAGTCCACAGGCTGATGCTCTATCTACTGAGCCAAACCGGTCAGGGCTTTAACACTGTTTGTAACAGAAATCTGAAATACTTAAATATCAAGGGGTAACTGTCCAACAAAACTTTCTATGATCATGAAAGTGTTCTCTACCCTGCTGGTATATGTTTAATAAGCATCTGTGGCCCAAAACTGGCTCTCCCACATCCCCTAAAGTGTCCCAGATTGCGAGAGGGTGCTCTAGTCCTTAAATATATATAAATAATTTTTTAAGTGAAATTTGGCTAGTGTGACTTGAAAAATAAATGTTTTAGCTGCCGGTGGCTAGTGGCTACATCAGAAAGCACAGATTTCTAGCAATAAAAATAAATGAATTAGAACTACATAGTCAACATAGATAAATCTCAAAAAATTATATTGGGTGAAAAAAGCAAGTTTCATAAGTTAGAGAAAGACTAGAATGAAGCAAGTGATGTGTCTACTATGAAAATTTTAGGAGGCACTCACCCTCAAGATCATGCAAGTACATGGTGTACTTAGGAGTGAGCATGTCAAATTTGGTACCCTATGCACTTCGCTTGCCTTACCCTAGATCCAGCCCTGTCAGAATATAGTATATCCAGTATGATATTGTGTCAGGGTTCCCCAAGAGCCCCCCCAACAAATGATTCTTTAGGAAGACTCACAGAATTTATTTGGCTCTATCCACTGAGACAAACCAGTCTTACCAGATCCAAAAAAAAACAAAAACACAAACAAACAAAAACCAGTCTGGGCAGACTCACAGAATTTAGCATGAAAAGAATACAAAGTAAAATTAGCCAAGGGAATAGACACATGGGGTGAAGTCTGGAGGAAACCAGGTGCAAGCTTCCTTAAGTCCTCTCCTAGTGGAGTAACATGGGACACACTTAATTCCTGCAGTAGAGCTGTGGCAACTTGTGTGAAATGTTGTCCACCAGGGAAGCTCAATTAGAGACTCAGTGCTAAGATATTTATTGGGGGCTGATCAAGTACCAAAAGTTCAAGCTCCAGAAAGAAAGCAGGTGTTTAACATAAACCACAATGTACAAATAGGTTAGGCACCACAATCCATTCATTATTTAAGGACTAGAGACCCAGTCCACAGATTTGTGCACCAGTGGGGTGCCTTAGCTTGGCACAATCTGGGACACGTATGGGGATGTGGAAGAGCCAGTTTGGACCCAATCTCCACAGGCCAGGCATGAATCCATGCACCAGGCCTCTAGCCTATCCTATCTAATAAAGAGTAATATGCAAATTAATCACCACACTTCTATACCCACAAGCCATGCCCACCAGCCAATCAGGAGTGAGTATGCAAATTAATCCAACCAAGATGGCTGTGGCCAGGGAGTGAACAGGAGGCTTGGGTTGCCCTGGCGATGGAGGAAGCCAGCTTCCACATACCCTGGCCAGCCCAGGCCTCCATTCAAGGCTACAAAGTTTCAACTATAGAAGATAAATAAATCCCAACAAAATTACCTACGAAAACGGAACAAGCAGGAGTCTTGGCTCCGCTCAAGGCTACAAAGTTTCAATTATACAAGATAAATAAATACCAGATACCAGGGCCTCCGCTTGGGTCGCTGGGGGCCGTGGCAGGCCTGCAAATCACTACAGGCCCCTCACCCCATACCTCAAGGGAACCCCCACCTTGATCCAAGACACCCTTCAGGGCAAACCAGCTGGCCCCCACCTGTGCACCAGGCCTCTACCCTATCTAATAAAAGAGTGATATGCAAATTTACCATCGCTCCAACACACAAGATGGTTGCCCCCTATGTGGTCAAAGATGGCTGTCCCCATGTAGACACAAGGTGGCCACCACAAGATGGCCAGCAGGGGAGGGCAATTGGGGGTGATCAGGCCTGCAAGAAAAGGCAGATGGGTGTGATCAAGCCTGCAGAGGAGGGCAGTTAGGGGTGACCAGGCCAGCTGAGGAGGGAAGTTGGGGGTGACCAGGCCTGCAGGGAAGGGTAGTGGGGTGGAGGGGGACCCATCCCTGCAGGGAGAGCAGTTGGGGAGGACCAGGTCTGCAGGGGAGGGCAGTTAGGGGTGACCAGGCCTGCAGGAGAGGGCAGGCTTCTAGGGAAGGGCAGTTAGGAGCAATCAGGCTGGCAGAGGAGCATTTAGGCATCAATCATGCTGGCAGGGGAGTGGTTAGGGGCTGATCAGGCTGGCAGGCAGAAGTGGTTAGAGGCAATCAGGAAGGCAGGCAGGTGAGCAGTTGGGAGCCAGCAGTCCTGGATTGTGAGAGGGATGTCCAACTGCCCATTTAGGCCCAATCCTGGGCAGTAGGACATCCCTCAAGGGGTCCCAGATTGGAGAGGGTGCAGGCTGGGCTGAGGGACACCTCCTCCCCCATGCATGAATTTTGTGCACCGGGCCTCTAGTATATATATAAAAGCCAAAGTGACCATTACGACCAGTCGACTGAATGACCAGTCATATGATGCATTGCTAATGAATTGTAATGTAAATATCTGTGTTTTCCGATGGTCTTAAGCTCTATAGCAGCAGTTCTCAACCTGTGGGTTGCAACCCACAGGTTGAGAACTGCTAGCAGGGTTGCCTAGGACCATCAGAAAACACAGATATTTATATTACGATTCATTAACAATAGCAAAATTACAGTTATGAAATAGCAACAAAAATAATTTTTTGGTTGGGGATCACCACAACATGAGAAATTATATTAAAGGGCCGTGGCCTTAGAAAGGTTGAGAACCATTGAACTAGTGGGAACCCCCCTAAAATCCAAGTTCCTAAACACCAGGCAAGGACCAACACTGCCAATAGGCCTTTCCAAAAATAGTAGTCTTAGGCTTGTTAGGTTAACTCTTTTTTTTTTTTTTTCCCAGTTTCAGAACATTTTATACAAAATCACAGTGTCAGAGCTCTGGTAGAAAACGGGAGAAGGGGGAGGGGAACATCAGCTCAGGAGGTATCCATAGTCTCGCCTTTGAGCTCATTAAAGAGGAAGGCGTCCTGGTACTCCTTCATGTACTGCGTGGAGCGCGACTCGTCCAGAAAGAGTGAGTAGACCCGCTTGATGTCGTCTACTTCCACCTCCGTGCCCTTGCGTTTCCGGCACACCAGGCTGGCAGCTGTGATGAGCTGGATGGCATAGCGCAGGGAGGTCTCCAGCCCAATTCGGGTCAGCACCGTGTAGGCGTCCTCGCTCATCTCCACATCTTCCTCCTCACACCGGATGCGGAGGATCTGCTTCGTGTCCTTCTCACTGTAGGGGGAGGTGGAGACAATGAGCAGCCGGTCCAGCAGGTCAATGGGGATGCCTGGGGGCTCTGGTAGCTGGTACCCCGGATCCGGGTGATGCCGCGGTTGGTGGCCATGATGAGGACGGGCGCCATGTCGCTCTCCAGTGCCCGGTTAAGGAATGAGAAGCTCTCGATGTCCAGCATGTGGACCTCATCAATGAACAGCACCCCAGGGATGATCTCTGCCTTGCCCTCCTCACGCCACTCAGCCACCTTGGCATTGATCTGCTCTCGGACTTCTGACTTGATCTCCCCTGTGTCACCTGAGAAGAGGGCCAGGAAGCCCTGGGTGCGGGAGTTGATGACGTCGATCTCATGCAGGGACACGGTGTGTACCACCTCCTTGCGCTTCTGGAGCTCCCCATCTGGGCACTGCACGAACTTGGTCTGGGAGCCCATGGCGTCGTAGTTGCGTGCGCGCGTGAAGGAGTGGCCCAGCTTGGAGATCTTGCCCGTGGCCTTGTCGATGGTGATCACATCCCCGGCCTGGACCTTCTCCTTGGTCAAGGACTCAATCATCTTGGTGCCCAGGTCATATATCGTCTCCATCTCGGTGGTCTTGAGGGTCAGCTTGCCCACCTTGGAGCTCGTCCCTGTGCCCGGCCGGTTGATCTGGATCTCCACCACCTCCCCTTCGATGATCTCCGTCTCCTCCTTGATTCGAACGCCGATGGACCTGCGGAAGGCCTGCGTCAGCGCCTCTGTCTTGCTCATCTCCAGGGAGAAGATCTCGCTGCCTGCAGTGGCTGTGAACGGGGTGTCGGGGCCCAGGGCCTGCGCCATGCCCATGGCGATGGCTGTCTTCTCGGTGCCTGGCTGGCCGGCGATGAGGACCGCCCGGCCCGCGATCTTCCCTTCCCGGATCATCTCCAGCACCACGCCTGCTGCCCGCCGGGCTGCCAGCTGGCCGACCATGCCCTGGACGCCTGCCGCGGCTCCAAGGCATCGTCCAGCCCCAGCCCCCGGATGTGGGAGTGAGCACCAATACGCTCAATTCTTGTCACATCTCGGACCTCTGGGACTTTGGTTGTGGCTGTCACGGTTGTCATGATGCTCACCAACCGCTCTCTCTCTTTTTTTTTTATAGTGTATTTTTATTGATTTCAGAGAGGAAGGGAGAGAGTGAGAGAGAAACATCAATGATGAGAGAGAATCATGGATCGGCTGCCTCCTGCACATCCCCTACTGAGGACTGAGTCCATAACCCAGGGATATGCCCCAACAGGGAATCAAACCGTGACTTGGTGGTTCATAGGTCAACCCTCAACCACTGAGCTGCACCAGCCAGGCAGGTTAACTCTTTTTTTGCATTTATGTCATTTATATAAAATTATAGAAGATGATATACAATACTATATATTGTTTAAAGACACATACATATAAAGATACACAACATGCACAGAAAAATAAATACCAAATCCAGGATTGTAGTTACACTGGAGGGAAAGGGGAAAGGAGTAGGTTTGAGGCAGGGGCCTTTCAATTGCATCCCTAATGTTTTACTTCTTAATCTGGGTAATGAGTAAAAGTGTATTTTGTTTGAGCACTTCTTATGGTTTTCCAAGTGTGTGCATCTGAAATATTACATAAGAATGAAGAATTATCTAATTATTACTAGATAAGTGTTTGTTTTTCACATTCCAGGTATTAACTAAGCCCTTTATATGGATTTATTCTTTTTTTAAAAAAATCTACTGAAGATTTTGTGTGAGGCCCTATCCTAATCTCCATAAGATCTCTGTCCACATCCAGCCTTTAATCTATTAAGGGATGATGAACAATAACAAGAACAACTCAAAATGAACAGTAAGTACAGATTCTGAGTGCTACTAAGATAATAAAGCAGGGTGATATGATTAAGGAAGGGCTACTTTAACTAGGGTAGTCCAGGAAGGCTTGAGAGGGACATTTGAGTTGAAACATAAATGATGAGAATGAGACAACCATACAATTCTCTGAAGGAAGCAGATTCCAGAGAGAGGGAACAGCCAGTGCAAAGTCCTGCAGCAGGAATAAGCTTGTGCTGAAAGACAGGAAATAAAGCCAGCAGGGCTTGAAAGTGGTGACAAGAGGGAGACTGTTAGATGAGGCCTGCAGAGGTCAACTGAGGCCACTCTGCAAGGCCTCCTAAGCCACAGTAAAGATCTCAGGTTTCATTCTAAGTATGATAAGCCTTTGAAGGTTTTAAGCAGAGTAATGACATGATGTGGTTTACAAATGAGTATTATTCAGCCAGCTATCTGGAGCCATTTTCTTTATTAGCACCACCCGCTTGTTGAACTTTGCCAGGGGCTATGAAAAGGTTGGGACTGGGGATAAAGGAAAAAAGTTCCATAATGAAAAAGGAAAACTACAAAGTTGGAATGAACAGATGTTTAATTAAGTATCTAGAAAATGTAACAGTATGGCAACTTCATTTATCATTAAATTTAGTATTCATAAACAATCCAATTACATTTGGAAATAATTTGAAAATTAGATTTTCTTGAGTCACAAAAATTTCCAAATAGGCTCAATGATTGCCAAGAAACCACAGCCATCACAAATGTGAATTTCCTTGTAGCCAAGTAATTTCAAAGGCGAAAAATATTTTTTCATTTTTTTAATGCAAAGAAAAACATTGTTTTAAAGTAATGTGACATGTATACCATGGCCCATTTGGCTCAATGGTTACAATCTTGGCCCACTCACCAAAGGGTCATGGGTTCCATTCCCACGTACCTGGGTTGCAGGTTCGATCCCTGGTTCTAGTCACCATGCCTGTGGGAAGCAACCAGTCGATGTGTGTTTGTCATATCCATGTTTCTCTCTCTCTCCCCTACTTACTCTCTTTCACCCTCTCTAAAAATCAATGGAAAAATATCCTCAGGTGAGGATTAACAAAAATAAAAAAAATTAAAATTGATGTGACATGTAGATACAAAAATATATGTAGCTATAAGACTCTAGTGGGCACAGAGGTGGCTGGATAAGGAATGCTAGGAAGTTGGATCAGTGCTATTCATACCTACACTCTGAGTATGAACACTGTCCAGAGCAGCAGACCACAAGTGGTCCAGGGGACCCTTGGAAAGGCTTCTCTGAGGAGAGGATATTTAAACAAAGACATAAATGACAAGAAGCACTAATCATCCCAAGAACTAGGAAAAGAGAATCTAGTTAGAGGTTATGAGCTGGGAGTGCTATGTCAGATTTTTAAGGAACAAAAAGAGAGGCAATTTGGCTGGCCTGAAGTTGGGGCTTGTGGGTTGTAGGAAACAAAGCATGTAGAATCTTAAAGACAATACAGTAGTGCCCCTTTAACGAAGAAAGACAGTTCCAAGATCCCCCGAGGATGCCTAAAACTATGAATATCCTATCTAATAAAGAAGGAATATGCTAACTGACCATCACTCTATCACAAAGATGGCTGCACCCACAGCTGAAGACAAATTCCCATTAGGAGCCTTAACGAGCAACCAGCAGGGACCTGAGGCTATGCGCTCCTCCAACCCCTGCCCAGTGGGGTGTGACGGGGGACCTCAGGCTGTGTCCCCACCTAACCGCCCCCCCCCCGGCCCTGGCATCAGGCTGGGGGACCTCAGGCCACAGTCCCTCAGTGGGGCTTGACAGAGGACTTCAAGCACTCCCCACCCTGGCACCAAGCCGGGGGACCTCAGACCACACTCCCCTGCCCCAGCACCGGGCCAGGGGACCTGAGGCTGTGCCCCACTGCCTAGCTGGGCTTGATAGAGGACCTCAAGGTGCACCCCCAGTGCTGGTTCGGGGGACCTCAGGCTGCACCTCCCACCTTGGTACCAGGCTGGGGGACCTGAGGCCATGCTCCCCACCTGGCGGGGCTTGATGGGGACCTCAGGCCACAACCCCCACCTGGCAGAGCTTGATGGGGGCCCTCAAGGTGCGCTTCTCATCCTGGTGCTGGGCTAGGGGATCTCAGGTTGCTCCCTCTGCCCCAGCACCAGGCCAGGGACCTCAGGCCATGCCCCCACCCAGCGGGACTTGACAGGGGATCTCAGGCCATGTCCCCCACCTGGTGAGGCTAGACAGGGGACCTCAAGGCACACCCCCAACCTGGTCTGGCTGGGGGACCTCAGGCCATGCCCCCCATATCCTGGCATTAGGCCAGGGGACCTCAGGCCACACACCCCATACTGGCACTGGGCCAGCGAACCTGACGCTATGTCCTCTGCCCAGCGGGCCTTGACAAGGGTGGAATTGGCCAGGTCTGGATCTAGCCCAAAGGGGCCAGGGGCTAGCCAGGTCTGGGTCTCACACAATTTTGAGGTGCATGTGGGTAGGCAGGACTTGATTCTGGATCCAATGGTTTGCCTCAGACTCTGTCAGGAGGAAGGGTTTTATAAACATTTTACTAATTTTCTTTCATCGCTGACACTTCTATTATAGAGAAAAGGGAAATAACAATATTAAATTATTTCCTCTAATTAATCCCCTTTTAATGTGCATCAATTTCGTGCACCGGGCCACTAGTGAGTGTGTGTGTGTGTGTGTGTGTGTGTGTATTCCTAAATATACTGTTATTTCCTATACACACATGCCAGTAATAGTTTAATTTCTAAATTAGGCACAGTCAGAAATTAACAATAACTAATAATAAAACATAACAATTATAACAATTACTGTAATAAGTGTTATATGAATGAGGGGGTCTTTCTGATATGCAATACCAGTGATTTTCAACATTTTTCATGTCATGGCACACATAAACTAACTACCAAAAGTCTGCAGTACACCAAAAAATACATATTTTGTTGATCTGACAAAAAATAGGTATAATTTTGATTTATTCACATTAGATGACTATTGTTATGTTGGCTGTTGTCATTTTTTTATTTGACAATCTAAGGGAAAAGCAGTCAGTGCCCCTGACTAAATAGTCAGGTATTAAATGTTTGTTTTTTACATTTTTATTGATTTTAAAAAGTAAAAGAGAAACATCGATGTGAGAATGAAACATTGATTGGTTGCCTTCCGCACACTCTGACCAGGGATTGAACTTGCAACCTGGGTATGTGCCCTGACAAGGAACTGAACCTATGACCCTCCAGTGCATGGGACGATGCCCAACCAACAGAGCCACACCATCCAGGGCGAGATTTCATTTTTCATCATGATACTCAGAATAGTGCACAATTTAAAGCATGAATTGTTTATTTCTGGAATTTTCCATTTAATATTTTTGTATCAAGATTGAGGCAGGTAACTGAACCGTTGAAAAGCAAAGCTGTGGATGGGGGCAGCGGAGCAAAGAGGTGACTGTGTTCTCATCCTGAGAAAAACAGAAAATCACTCACATTATAAGCAGGAGAGTGACTAATCCAATTTGATCTACGATGTCTAATAATACAGTAGCCACTTGCCAAAAGAGCTCACGAGCAGCTGAATATAGCTACTTCCATTGTAAAACAGAAATTTCCATGTCACTTAATTTTAACTAACATTTCAATTTAAAAAACAATATGCAATTAAGCTCTTGGAACACTTTTCATGGGAAGGCTTGGGCATGAGAATTTACATTTTCAACTGTAAATGTTATGAAACCTAAAGCCAGACCAACTCTTTCTGATGAAAATGTAGCTGTAAAAAGAATGGGATTTCACAGACCTTGTGCAGAGTAAAATAACTTACCTCATTTGTATTTTTTATGCCCACCACCTTTGAAATATTTTGGTTATACTGGATTAAATACAACATTTTTTTTTTAAATCCTTGGGAGGCACTGACCTCTCTTCCTTTAGATCGTCAGGATATTTTTTCCATTGATTTTTCGGGAGAGTGGAAAGAAAGAGTGAGGGAGAAAGAAACAGAGGTGAGAGACACACATCCACTGATTGGTTGCCCCTCGCACAGGCCCCAATCAGGTCAGGGATCCAATCTGCTATAGAGGTGCATGCCCTTGACCAGGAATCGAATCCAGGGCCCTTCAGGTGCGCCGACCTACGCTCTAACCACTCATCCACCCACCTACCCACACATGTGTTTGGTGTTGCTTTTTTAAACTTTTTAAAAACGTAGCTGCTAAACAAATTAAGATTAGGTATGTGGCTTGAGTTATTTCCATTGGTCGCGGGTGGGAGCAGAGAGAGTGGGTGCGGAGGCGCCAGGAGTCTTCCTGGCAGGGGCAACAGTGGTCCGCAAGGCCGATAAATGGAAGCACGTTTCTAGATGTATCATGAAGTCACAAGTCAGTGTATAGTCACGGCCCCATTAAATTGAGCAAGTAAACATGGCCTCGGGAGCTGAGTGGCAGAGGCTGGACTCGAACTCCTACTTACAGCGTTGTGCACCTGAAACAACTCGCAGCGGCCCACGAGGAGGTGCGGGAGGGATTCGAACTGGGCCGACAGCCAGGCCCCGGGCCCCAGCGCCGCATTACCGCTGCTCCGTCTAACCTGCAGGGGCGAGTCCAAACGTTCACAACGTTCACAACGGCCTCCGCCGCCGAAGAGCCAAGGCGCCAGGAGCCCCTCAGAGAAGTTCCCGGTAACGTTCACCTGTTGACAGGCGCCGAAGCTGCACACACCCCTTCTTTCTCTTCACACCCACCTCCACCGCGCCGGCGGCCGACTTCCGCTTCTTTCTCACGAATCCCAAGCCAAGGCTCCCTCTCTTCCCGCCTCCTGAGGCTCGTCAGCTAATAACCTCTCAAAGAACCTGCTTTATCCACGCCCATTCTCACCTGCCAATCAACGCGGACTCGAGCACCGCCCTTCCCGCCCTCTTAAGCGAGCGCCGCGCGCCATCGCTCGGCAGTTGGCGGCGCTGCTCCCCTTGAGATGCGCCTCCCGGAAGGGTTAGGCGAAGGGCGGGCCACGCTGGTGTGAGGACCCTCAGGATTGGCAGACAGGAGCCCGGTGCTCTGACTCCGCCTACCCCCGCCTTCGTTCTCTGAGTCTTGAGACGCTGGGGATTGGTTCCCCGCGGAGACCCAAAGAAGCCAAGAGGTGATCCCGCCTCCCTTGCACCGCCCTGAGAGGGAGCTCCGCGGATTGGTCCGGAGAGTCCCACGCACGCCTCTCGACGCTCCAGGATTGGCTAAGAGGGCGCTCACGTCGCCGAGGAGCGTTTGCGATGATTGGTCGGAGGGGGCGGCTAGCTATTTGAAGGAGGCGCGCGGAGGGTATACGCACTCAGTTTGCGGACAGAGACCGCGGGAGGCTCCGTGGGTTACGCTATCTCGCTGGTCCTACAGGATCCGGACCTGGGCTCGGACACAGCCTCGGCTTCGGTTGCGGCCCGGCGAGGCGATGGCCAAGGTATCGGTGCTGAACGTGGCGGTGCTGGAGAATCCGAGCCCTTTCCACAGCCCTTTCCGGTTCGAGATCAGCTTCGAGTGCAATGAGGCTCTGGCGGACGGTGAGGCTGGGCCTGTGTGGACACTGCCCCCTCCCCCCGGGGCCTGTGGCCAACCCGACTTTCCCGTAGAGACCCTCGCGGCCAATTTCGACCTTCTCTGTGAAATAACCCCCAATTACGATCTTATCCCCCTCTCGCTTCTCCCGCTCTAACCTCTGCGTGGAAACTACCTCTTACCCTTATCCCACGGCCAACCCGACCCCTTCCCCACGGATATGCAAGTTTCCCACGGGGGGAGACCTCATCATCCCATCCTCCCAAACCACGCTTTTTCCTGTGGAGCTTCTGGGTTCCCATTTTCTGTATGGAAGCTTCAGCCGCCATTCTTTAATGTGCGGAGACCCTCAACTACCCCATCTCCTATTTCTGTATCGAAGGTTTTTATATTAACGTTACCGCCACTCGGCCTTCTCCACCTATCTTGTCTTTGTCGAGACACTCCCACCTCACTTTTTCCCTGCGGAGACTCCAGCCCCCAGCCCTCTCCCCCTGCCTTTGGAAACCTTAACCTCCCCCCCCCCCCAATTTCCCTGTATGAGGCCTCTCTCCCAAGTACCTTCCCAATTTTCCCAGTGGAACCCCTCTTATCACCCTTTTTCCCTGTAAAGAAAGACCCTCACCATGTGATAAGACCTCACTCACCCCATCTCCCCATTTGTCACACAATAATTCCCTCCTCAACCTACTGATATGTAAACAACCCCACCAATTTCTTGTTTTTCTACCCCAACACACATACCCTAGAACCTGGCTTCCCTCTTCCTTCGCCTGGCCCCATTCCTCTCCTTGAGCTCCAACTGGCCTCCGTTCCAGCTCCAGTTTGAGAATAACTTAGTCTCCCCAGCTCCCATTCTTCACTCTTCACTGACTGTGGCTTTGACGAACACACTCAGATTTGAAGAGTGGGCTAGCTAGGAAAGCATCCAAGCATGTCTAACATATAAAGGAGGCATGTGGGCCGTGGGCCGCGAGTTTGACATGCTTGCACAGTTCCCACTGCACCAGGTTCGAGCTGGCCTACAGCCACAATTCTTTTAACACTTTTTTTTTTAATTGATTTTTTTTACAGAGAGCGAGAGGGATACAGAGCCAGAAACATCGATGAGAGAGAAACATCGATCAGCTGCCTCCTGCACACCCCCTACTGGGGATGTGCCCGCAACCAAGGTACATGCCCTTGACGGGAATCAAACCTGGGACCCTTGAGTCCCCAGGCCGACGCTCTATCCACTGAGCCAAACCGGTTTCAGCTCTTTTAGCACTTTTGATGGTCTGACCAAATCTGGAGGTTAGGTGAGGTGGGCTGAACCATGAACAATATTTGGTTTCCGACAGGTATCCAGCTTCAAACAATCAGCTAGGAGGTTACAACCTTTTGGGCATCTTTTCCAAGGTGCCTTCATAGATGTACTTATTCATCTGTGTGACATAAAGGTAGATATGGCTCTCATCTCCCAGATGAGAAGATGGGAGCCACAAAAGATGAAAACTTTTCAAGGAAAGGCCAATAAAAATCATGTTCAGGAGGAAGTATAGGCTTACCTCTGTTTTATTGCACTTCACAGATGTTGCAACTTTTACAAATTGAAGGTAAGACTCACCAGCAAAAAGATCACTACTCACTTTATTATAGTGGGGTGGAACTGAACCCACAGTATCTGAGGTACGACTGTACTCCATCCAACCATTTCTCCACTTGGTGGTTAAAAAGAGAAGAGGCAGCAGCTGAAGAGTGGAGACCTGGGAAGCCAGGTTATACTAATTAGCACCTCTAGGTGGTAGTTGAACAGTTTGCTTGCAAAGCCAGCCACTTGGGTTAGTTGAGGGTTGATACAGTTGGAGATTGTGTGATGGGCCAATGGATCAGTCTCTCCCTGGTTTTTCTTCTTTTTAAATTATGTCATCTACTTGTGACTAACTATAGAATAAGTTCATTTAAAACATTTCTGTAACAAGGCAGGTGTAAATAAATTAAGTGTAGAATATCACTATGTAATAAGATTTAGTTTTAAAGCCAAAAGGAGATGTAAGGAGCTAATAGGTTAAGAGATTCAGTTCCCAAATGGCAGATCAGATTTCAGTTAACCTGTGTGTACTCCTTGTATTTAAAAGCAATTGTGTGGTCATTATCTAGTACTTGTATTCCTAGGAAGCCCTTGCCTATTATTTAATAATCTGTTTATAGAATCATAGTTGTGGTCCAAAGTCAACCTGCTGGTCATTATATTTTACTAGAGAGAAGCAAAATGACTTCTCCAAGGTCACATAGCTGGTTGGTAGAATAATTGACAGTAGGGCTTGTTCTGAGTCCAGGGTTGGGTTTTGTTTGTTTGTTTGTTTGTTTTTTAATTGATTTCAGAGAGGAAGGAAGAGAGAGGGGAAAAAAACATCAATGATGAGAAAGAACCATCCGATTGGCTGCCTCCTACATCCCCCCCACTGGGGATGAGCCCTCAACCCAGGCATGTGCCCTTGACCGAAATTAAACCCAGGACCCTTCGCTCCGCAGGCCAATGCTCCATCCACCGAGCCAAACCAGCTAGGGCTTGAGTCCAGGGTTCTTTATTTTTACTAAAACATGAGAGAGAATGCATCCTCTATTTTAGAAGTGGAACATAAATAGAACTGATCATAGAATTGATTTCCACATCAGGACTTTCAAAAGAGAGTAAAGGAGGTACTATTACTAATTACACTAGGACAATAAAGCTTTTGCCCAGAGAAACTCAAGTTGGAAAGTAAACTCTGGCCTGAAAATCCAGGCTGTCGTTCTTACCTTTAAGGCTCTAACCTATCAACTTGCATTATGCCTCTTCCCACAGAGCAAAGGGAATGTGATCCCTGCCCGTCTCCCAAGAAATAGAGTAGACCTGGCTTTAGAAGCCTCAGATACTGAGGAAATCTCAGTCTTGTTATGTTGACACTAGCAACTACAGATGTGACAAGACACCTTTTGCTCTCTTTTGTCCTCAGCTTCTGGAAATAGATTCTTCCAAAACGTGGTTTCACATTTAACACATTAGGTTTGTCCTGCAATTTTGAATTGAGAAATTCAACAGAACTGCTTGAATAAGTCATGGGGCCAGATGATCTGACCCACAGCTGTGGTCAGGCCAAGGTTCATCTGTATGATTATGAACAAAAATAAAATGACAGACAAAAAGACCTGGATACATTAAAAATAAAGGGGGGTGGGGATCAGAAAACTGTCCTCAGCTATTTCAACTATACATGTCTTTTATCATGCGGTTGGCTTTGGTTTTGTTTTTATGCATAGTGGGATAGCATCTTGTGCAATGGTTAGATCATAAAGTTAGGGTATAAAGACAAAATGAAATGCAGTCAAATTATCTTTGAAATTGCTCCAAAAGTGCCTGGTTGGTGTGGCTTGACCCATGAATCAAGGGTCACCATTGGATTCCCCATCAGGGCACACGCCCAGGTTTCATGCTCCATCCCCGGTGGGTGGCACACAGGAGGTAGCCACTTGATGTTTCTAGCTCTCTATTCTCCCTTTCTCTCTTTCTTAAAAAAAAAAAATCATATTTCAAAGTAAAAAAGAAATTGCCCTGAAGGTTAAGTATGCATGTTACATGTATATAAGTGTGTTCTGTGTCTTATAGTAGTTAGTTTATGCTGTATTGGTGACTGATACTCCATATCTAATTCTAAAGAACAGTTATATTAAAAACCGATGCTACCTAAGTTAAAGCACTTAGAGTTTAAGATGATTCCAATTTATAGGTTCTTTTCTTGTCCTGTAGATGATTTTATCAGCTCCTCCAACTTTTGAGTTAATATTTCTCTAATCACCATTAATTATTTGGTTAATTTCTGCAATATTGAGGGATCCACTGTAGCCCACTTGCCTGGCCACCCATGCAGTGTGTTTTCTCTTCTAGTCAGCACCTACACAGTTTTTGTTCAGATATGCCTAACAGTATTCAACATCAAGTGCCTTTGGTGTACCCCGAGCCTGCTCTCTTTCAGTCTTGTTTTTATCTCTCCTTCCCAGCACATTAGTTAAATGCACACACATGTGATTCCAACTGGTGATGGGGGGGAGAGACCAGAAGGAAAGATATCAAAATCTAGACCTGTGTGAGAAATGTGAGAACAGCTAGCTGGTTTTCTGATGATTCCAAACATGTTATGTATAGTTAAGTCACTGCTTGTAACAAAAATAAATCAATAAACTTAATTCTCCCTGCAAATAATAAAAGATACTAGAGTTTGAACCCCAATGAGCCTGGAGTGGGTGGGTGTCATTATATCTCAAATCCAATAGAGTCCCTGAGTAGGCCTGGGTGAAACTGCAAAGGGACAGGAAGCCAGTGTGTCGAGGAAGAGCTTGGGCTCAGATGACCAACCTTGGTAGTTGTGGCCCGGCATCAGTGTGCTTCTGAAGTTGGATGCACTTGCAGGACACTGGACCAAGGAACAGGGCAGCTTCCAAGAGCATTTGCTTCCTGTGAAAATCACAGCTTGTGAAACTTCCCCCAGTTGCTGGAGTGATAGGTTGTGTAATTTCAGAGAACCTAAAATAAGTTTCAGGTCTCCTGCCAAGCTTCCCTGTACTAACGTGACCTTGCCCCTGATACACTTGGATCTCTTGCAAGAGGCAGTGGTCACTGGGAATTTCCTGTGATTGATGGGCAAGTTCTCCTTAGGCACTTTTCCTTTAATCTTGCTGGAACATACTCAGGAATGGGGTCCCCTCTAGTAGATTGGATACAAGAGAGTTGGAGTTAAGAGGATCACCTTATGATGTCACATTGTTGATTGAGTCATGGGTCGCCCAATGGTCTTAAAAAGGCATGACTTGGTGCTGGATTGAAAAGACCTGGGGCCTGGCTGACTCCCACAGCAGCCTTGTCTTCCCCCTCCTGCCGGCTGGCTGTCCTGCTGTATTGGAATCTGCCGCCCTGCCCCAGTTGTCGAGGGATCTACTCAGTTTTGTGGCACCGGTCCCTGTGTGTGAAAGAGGATGCTGCTTTCTATCCCAGTACCCAGTGGGCAGGGCCCTGAAATGGCCCAACTCCCTGCTGTTCCCTCCTCAGCACACCTCACGTGGGTCTTAATTCAGCCTCTGCCATACGGTTTGTCCTCAGGCTTTGAGAGGCCCAAGTTTCCCTGGAGGTGCAGAGTCAAGGTCGCCTGGCAAAGCTAGGCCCCTAGAAATTTCCCACTCCCACTGGAAGTAAGAGTTTCCTGCCTGCCCAGTGTTCAGGATTGCAGTGCCTGACACTTAGTGGTCAGGGGATGTCAGGTGTTGTTTAGAATAAGAATCACCATATTAAGGATCTCTCCAAAACTAACATGAGAAGACCCTTTCTCTGCCTTCTTGCTGCCACGTTATTTCAATTCCCTAACACCCTATGTCCTTGCAGACTTAGAGTGGAAGATAATTTATGTTGGCTCAGCTGAGAGTGAGGAGTTTGATCAAATCCTAGACTCAGTGCTGGTCGGCCCTATCCCAGCAGGGAGACACATGTTCATCTTTCAGGTAAGAAAGGAGGCCTTAGGCTTTGACACCTAGAAACATCCTCTTCTACCCAAAAGCACATAGTGTGGTTTAGTGGTCTAAAGTTCAGATTCAAACTCTCACTCTGCTCTCAAGAACTCTGACCTCTCAATGGTCCTTCAAACACCTCTTTCCTCCATCTCTGTCATGACTGTTACCATGAACCACTGATTCACAGTTGATCCTCAGTATTCACAGGAGTTACATTCTGTAAAGCTGCCTATGAACAGTGAATTAGTGAATACTGAACCATGGTCTCATAGGACATACAGAGCTAGGTTCCTGCATGTCACATTTTTGTCAATCAGTTAACACATAACCTTGCTTTAGGTGTGTTTAAATACCTCAATTGATATTATTGTTGATTCATTAACATTGAATTCAGAGCTGATGGTGCTAAGGCTCAGTATGTGTTTTCCCTAGGCCGATGCTCCCAACCCATCCCTCATCCCTGAGAGCGATGCCATTGGTGTGACTGTGGTCCTCATCACCTGCACCTACCATGGGCAGGAGTTCATCCGTGTGGGCTACTACGTCAACAATGAGTACCCTGACCCAGAGTTGCGGGAGAACCCACCACCAAAGCCAGACTTCTCTCAGGTGGGGTCGCTCTCCATTCCCTGCTTTAGATCATCTGGCTCCTTTGTATTTGGGGGGAGTTGAGTCATTGGATTGATTCAGAAGCCAAGGTCACTTAAAGTTTTCAAATAGTGCTGAGAGAGAGAGGTCTTTGTTTCTCAGAAGCATGCCTTGCAGAATTGAGATTAGATAGGTTCTGGCCCTAAATCATGGTGCACAGGCATTCCCTGGAGTCCCACACATATTGTTGGTGATGGAATAAGCAAGGTCTGCTCTTCATGGGTCTGGGATGGGAGACTAGGAGTGCCCTGGCTTTGTGGGAGTAATGATAGGGCATGCTGACAGTTGACATTTCTCTTCCTACCCCAGCTCCAACGGAACATCTTGGCCTCAAATCCCCGGGTGACCCGTTTCCACATCAACTGGGACAACAACACGGACAGGCTGGAGGCCATAGAGAACCAGGACCCTGCCCTAAGCTGCAGCCTTCCCATCAGCTGTACCCCTGTGAAGGGCTTGGGGCTCCCTGGCTGCATCCCTGGACTCCTCCCCGAGAACTCCATGGACTGCATTTAACTGAGGTCTTAACTGGGGGACTCCAGGCCCTACCTGGGCCGAGCTAGGACTATGGGGCAGTTAGGTCTCCCAGAGAGTCCTCTGGTGGCCATCTGGAAGACTTTGGGACCATCAACTATATTCAGGCCTATCAAATTTATCTCTGAGGAAAGAATGGACCTCGGGTCTCTCCCAATCTCAGCCCAGAAAGATTATCTCACCTTTATTGCCCAGGCCTATAATAAGCAGGTACTTTAGTTAATTCTCTAACTTGTGTCCTTTCTCTTCCACACATAAGCCAATATGTCACCATGCTCCCATATAAGTACCATTGAGCCAGAGCTCTTCCCACAGACCTCCCTGGCCTTCCTTGAGGCTTTTTTAGTCAATGATTCCAGTCCTGTAGAGCTAAAGGCTCTGTCATTTCCCTTCCCAAACATTTGAATAGATCCACCCAGCTTTCTGGAGTCACAGGAATCTGAGTTAGAAGGTAGACTCCGTCACAATTTCTATCCTTTTCCCAGAACAGTTTTTAGGACTTTTCAATCCAGCAGCCCCTGGAAAACACTTCACAAAAGTGTGATCAGCTGGATGCTGAGGAATAATGGTTGATTCTCCTCTCAGTCACAACCACTTTTTTGTTACTTCCTAACTGGATCTGGATTTCCCTGGAGGCTGCCACTGTTGGAGCAGCCGACCAGGCTCTGTCTGTTTTGGCATCAGGGCCTTGGGCTGCCTTTGCCCTCTGCTAAGACCTTATGTTCTCACAGGCTACAGAGTGATTACAGGCATGGGAAAAAGTAGGGACCCTGAAAACCACCTTCCCTGCCATACTCTGCCATGTTCCCCATTCCTTCGCTGCTACGTGGATGCTGTTGGTGATTACAGTTTGTATATTAAAAGGTTTTTGTATTAAATATGTTTGGTTGATCTAAAAATGCATTTCATCTAGATTGATTGTTTCTGCTTTTGTCTTAGATGAACTGAGGCAGCTTTGTCCATCTTTCCTTGGAACATGGGGTGGAGGTCCTCTTGCCCTGGCCAGTGGGTTGACTGCCTCTTGTCTCCTTGCTCAACTTCTTGCCCTAGTCCTAATTGGTTGTATATTTGTAATCCAGACTGGAATTTGGAAAGGGGTTTTTATTTGTTTAAGCTTAAGCAATGCAGCTGTTGTAGAGCATACCCAGTGGTGGTTTTTTTCAGACATTGACCTTGACCCACAGGAAGAAATTAACATTGTATGCCAAGGACACAGCAACACTTTTAACTTTTACTTAACCTTTCTTTGTAACCCTATAGCCACTGGAGTGGTTTGGCTGGTGAGCCATTTCCCTATCCTATCTAATAAAAGAGTAATATGTAAATTGATGATCACTCCAACACACAAGATGGCTGGCCCCATGTGGACATAAGATGGCCAGCAGGGAAGGGCAGTTGGGAGGGACCAGGTCTGCAAAGGAGGGCAGTTGTGGGGGATCAGGCCAGCAGGGGAGGGCAGTTGGGGGCAATCAGGCTGGCAGGGGATGGTTAGGGGGTGATCAGGTTGGCAGGCAGAAGTAGTTAGGGGCAATCAGGAAGGCAGGCAGGCGAGCAATTGGGAGCCAGCAGTCCTGGATTGTGAGAGGGATGTCCAACCACCCATTTAGGCCTGATCCTCCCCCTGGAGGGATTCCAGATGGGAGAGAGGGTATAGGCTGGGCTGAGGGACACCCTCCTCCCCGACCCCCATGCAATAATTCTGTGCACCGGGCCTCTAGTAATTCACATAAGAGCCCAACTCTTCCCTTCCTGAGACTGTTGTTGACCTAGGAACATGTGTGTAGACAGCAGCTGGGTAGAGTGCCGGTTGTACAAACTTATAGGCAGAGCAGTGAGTTGGCTGGCTTGCAGACTTATGACCTAAACCCCTCCAAGTTAGAGCTGGCTCATCCAGTCCCCAGCCCTTCTGACCACTTCCTTTTTGGACTTTTCCTCTGATTAAGTAGCTCTCAACTGTGGGCAATTTTGCCCCCCAGGTTGTCTTATCTGGTGGAGAATAAAGAGGTTCTACTGGCATCCAGTGGGTAGAGAAACTGGGAATGCAGCTAAACGGAGATGGGGGTTAGGGGTTTGCTATAGTGTACAAGACAATCCTCCCAGCAAAGAATGATCGGGATCCAATTGTCAGAAGTGTGGCAGTGGGGAACACTGACGGTTTGCGTGTGAAAAGAGCAGCACCTTGCTAAATCCTGGAAGGCAGATTCCCTCTGCATTGCCCAGACAGAATTCTTCGGCTGTCGCTGCCCCAGATACCTCATCTGTAAAATGGGAGTGATAATACTACCTGCGTGACAGTGCTTGGTGAGAAGTAATATATTTAACAAGTGGCACGAGCCCAGTGTGGGCGCCCAGCAACGGGATGGACATTGAGGGTTCCCTCCTAATCGCCCCTTGCTCCCCAGGACCAGCATCCTCCAGGAGCCCCAGCCCCACTCCCGGGGCCTGCTGCAGCTAGCCTTCACCGGGCCTTATGAATGACGAAGGCCAGAGGCCCAGCCACCTCTAACCCGTGGCGCCACTCCCCTCCCCCGCTGGCAGGTGGACAGTAACTGCGCCGGGGGAGGGGAAGAGACCGTGGAGCCAACCTTGGCTGGCCCGCAGCCGCTGCCGCACTGAGCGGAGGCAGAGGACTGCGGCGTGCACCGGGCCGGGCAGGCGTCCGGCTGGACCGCCTCCTGATTTTCCAAGCGCGGCGTAGCCATCCACCAACCTCGGCCGCCCCGCCCCGCCCCGCCCCGCCTCGCCGCCCGGACTGCAAGCTGCGCCTCCGCCCCGCCCTCTCACCCCGGGATTGACACTGATCGTTCTGTGGGGGACTGGCCGAATCGCACGCCTCGGCCAATTGGCGGCCTCACGGGGCGAACCTGGGGCCTGGTCGCTAATTGCAGCCAATAGGCGCCTCCCGAGCGCGCCAGTGGCCGGGCATCCGCGGCGCGCGTCACGGGTCTGGAACCTATACTGGCGCTGGTGGGTCGCAGAGAGCCAATAGGCGGCAGCATGGCGCCGTCAGTCAGGGCAGCCTGGACCAATGAGCGTAGGCTGCGGGAGCGTCACAGACAGACAGTAGCAGCGGACTTGGGCTGAGGTTCCCGGGCGGGCGGGCGCGGGGAGACGCGGGAATCAGGGGCTTGGCGGGGGTCGCGGCGCCGCAGCCAGCGCAGCAACCCAAGGGGCCGCTGCCGCCGCCGCTGCCCAGCGCGCTCCGGGGCCGCCGGCCGCCGCCAGCACCCGCCGCGCCGCAGCTCCGGGACCGGCCCCGGCCGCCGCCGCCGCGATGGGCAACGCCGCTGCCGCCAAGAAGGGCAGCGAGCAGGAGAGTGGTGAGTGCTCAGGCCATGACCTCAATACCGGACCCACGCTGTCAGCCCCCGCCCTGTGCATCACCGCCTGGCCCCTCCTCCCCTCCCCCCCTCCGGTTTCTTTTTGCTTACTCCCAGCGCCCCCTCCCCCTGCCTCTCCAAGGTTAGGGCCCAGGGCCCGCAGAAGACCTCTCGTAGGAGCCCCCTTGCCAAAGACCGCCCTCCACTGCAAAAACTGTGCCCCCCCACCCAGCTGTCACTGCCAACCATGGCACGTATGACCGCTGGGGCTCCACATGGGGCCCTGTCGCTACCCCATTCCCTATTTTCCTGGACCCTCTCCCCATATTCTAATACCCTCACTTCCTCACTCACCTCTCCCATTGATGGGCCTCACCGCCAGACCCTAACTCAGGCTTCTGCCAGACTTGGGAGTGCTGTGGGGTCTGCCTCCATCCCATAGGGACTTTGGCCACTTGGTGACCACACCCCTCCCTCCTCCAGCCCCCGCCATCTTTCTCTTGCCCTTTCCTTCTTCACCTTACCAAAGCCCCCCTCCAAACACACTGTGCCCACTTGAGCTTTTCCCAGAGCCACCTCCAGCATTGTTTTTCCCTTCTGTGTCACTTGGCATGGGGGACAGGATCATTCTGGGTCCCTCTGCCCCTCTCTCATCCTGTCACTCTGCTTCTCTGCTTGTGCTCTCTCCTCCCAAGTGTCTGTCCCTGGCTGGGGTAGCAGATTGTTTATGAACCTAAAGAACTGCTTCAATGTGTTCAAAGCCAAGTTTGAGATGGTCTTGCTGGGTTTGTTTCTTCCTCCTTCCCGGATTGGGGTTAGGAGATGGCTACAGAGCCTTTTTCCATCTCCTGTTGTTCAGTGAGCTCTAGGTTCCTTAGAGGGCCCCTCAATAATAAATGGTCGTTTCACAATTGAGGTTCCGTCATTCACCCAGTCCCCTGGGCTTCTTCACCCGCTCCTGGCTCAGGATGAAAAGTGGGGGATGAAGAGTGCTGAGTTTAACAAGGCTCATTCAGCTTGAGCTGGAATGGTGAGAAAGGGGACTCAGGGGATGGCAGTCAGAGAGAGTAATGGGTGACATCTAATGACTTGCTTTGCCAAGGGACAGATTCTGATCATTGCCAGGGCTCAGCCAGAAAGAAGCTGGTTCCCCCCTCACCCTACAAAATGTGTTGGCCTTTTATAGCCAATCAGAGAAAGAGATTCTGTATCTGCTTTCAGAAATGGTTCTCAATCCCCTTCCTCAGTTCCTCCAGTTCTTAGATTGTCATCACTCCAGGCCTAAAGCTGGACCTCAGCTAGGATCCACTTCCCATTACCCAGAAATAGTCAGAGCTGAAAAGAGAGGCCACATCCAAATATGCCTTTCCCAGTTACTGGTCTCAAACCCCAGTGTCTAGCTACCCTGACTTCCCCTTCCAGAAAGACCCTAATATGAAAACCAAGGAACTTTATTTTCACATGGCAGAACTCAGAGTTGCTGAGCAGCCATGGGGAGGGCTGACATGTAACCGATGGGCGGGGGATATGGAGGCAAGTGCCTGTAGCTGAGTACTTGATGACAGAGGAGCAGGTGGGTAGTGACCAAAAAAAAGTCTGGGCATGAGCTTAGAGGGGACTAGGCACACAGGGAGGGGCTGGCCCTCAGTAGGTGAGGCCTGGGAGGTAGAAGGTAGAAGCAGGCAACTATATATTGCAGTGGCTCAGTTGAAAGTTGGAGAGATGACCTAGTCCTGGAAAACTTTCAAGGGATATCAAACACATGCAGTGTGTGTGTGTGTGTGTGTGTGTGTGTGTGTGGCAGGGGGAGAGCTGTACAGGGGAAAAGATCAGAGGCTCCGGAAGGAACCACTAATTCTCTTAGAGCGCAGGGCGGACATCCAGGAATGGACCATCACGGTGAAATAGGGCCACTATTTACTGGGTATCTAGGATATGCCCAGCTAAATGGTTTCCATGAGATCTGTCCACTCGAATGATTTTCATAATAGGCTATTTTCCAAATCTTCTAAATGACTCTGAGTTTGACATAGATGATGTCACATAGGCAGGATTCACATTCAGATCTGTCTACCAGCCAACTTCCTGGACCCCAGAATTTTCTAACCTGGACATTCTCAAGTTACCTCCTGGATTTTTATTCTATTCACTTATATTTTCTTAATTTAAAATAATAAAAATTTTGACTTACTTTTAAGTTCAGACATAAACGTTGGTCCATCCTAAGCAGTAATATAAGTGAAATCATGGGATTACTGTGCCAGTTATATTCTTTCCTGCTACACATTGAAATACAATGTGATTAGAATAGTGAAACACCCCTAAAATCATTTCATGCCCTGCCAGTGGGACCCGTGTCATACATTGGGAAATGGTATAAGCTGTATTTCCTTCCAGAGACTTGCAGATTCTCAGAGAAAGAAATAGGATAAGGAAGGAAGCCCCACTTTGCTTGGAACTCTAATTCTGAAAGGATGGAGTTAGTCAAAATTTGCCCTCTTGTAACCAGGATGGGGTAGGGTGGGAGTTAGGGGCAGTAGCCAGGCCAGCCTGCAGGGGGCACCTGGATTTCATCTGCCAGACACCAGCCATACTGGGTAAGGAGAATGCCCAAGCCTTAGTGGGCACTAGTTAGGCATCCTGCAGCCCCCCTGTGCTATCCTCTGGTGCCAAGGCATGATAATGTCAGCCTGCGCCCAAGAGAGCAGGGATCTACCTAGAGCAAGCCCTGGGGTGGGGTGGGGTGGGCTAGGGGCAACCTGATGCCAAAGTCATTGTGAGGGACTTGGACAAGATGCTTCAGAGGTCAGAGAAAAAACCTAGCACCCAGCTCTGAGCAAGCTGGAAAAATAGAGAGAGCAGTGGCCCCAAGAGGCTCCCAGGATAGGCAGCCAAGTGGGGTTCAGGCCTTGGCTGGCACTGGCCAAAAGCACCCCTGGGAGCTGGTCCATGGGGGAAGGGGTAGGGCTGGTGAGAGTGAGCTCATACCCACACATTCTAGGCTTTGGGGACAAGCAGATCCAGGCTCTGAGCGTGAAAAGTGCCCCCAAGAAGTCCCTGAATGGGAAAAACTGCTGCCTTCTAACATCCTACGGAAGTACAAGAGGGTCAAACACCTGTGTATTGGCAGTTGTATGGGTGCCTAAGGAGGTCTTGCCAAAGTAGCTTTTTGCCTTAACCCAATCTGGCCTACAGAGACTTGAGGGTCCTATCTACCCCTCCCCTATTCCTACTGGCTCAGGTTTGGTTCCTCCTCCTGCCTCCTTTCTCCCCCAAGCCCCCCCACACAACTCCCTGGCTCCCCCTATAGGCAGGTATCTGGAGATGGGCAGCCAAGCTGGTGCAGCAGGTCTCTTGAGCCTTCTCAGCCACCATAGTTCTGGTGCCCTGAGAGGAAGACTGAGTGATGGCTTCCAACTTAAACGATGGTGAGACTAAACCCTGTTGCTATAGCAACTCTCCAGGCACTCTGCCCCTGGAGTCAGAGAGGGGCTGCAGTAGGGATTGGGAAGCAGGCAGAGAGGAGAAGACTGTGGACGTCTGGTTGGCCCTGGGAACCCCTCCCTTACAACCCTGGGCTGGGGGCCTGGAGAATAGCAAGGGGGATTGGTAGCCCTGTTAGACAAGGGAGTACGGTCCACCCAGAACAGGAGTCTAGCTCAGAGCAGAGGAGTGGGATAGACTTGCCCAGTATTGGGGTTCAACTCAGAATGGCGGTTGGTCCGGCTCAGTGATGGAGTCCAAGTCAGAATGGGGGGATGTTAAGATGGAGTCCAAGTCAGATGGCCCAGTACAGAATGGGGAGCCATCAGACTATGCAGTGGTCCTGCCTAGTGTTGGGGTTCAGCTCAGACTAGGCCAGTGGTCGGCAAACTCATTAGTCAACAGAGTCAAATGTCAACAGTACAATGATTGAAATTTCTTTTGAGAGCCAAATTTCTTAAACTTAAACTTCTTCTAATGCCACTTCTTCAAAATAGACTCACCACACTCAAGGGGCGAAAGAGACGCATGGGTTTCTCGAGCCATAGTTTGCCGACCAGGGGACTAAGGGATCACCTAATCCAGTATAGAGGTCCATTTCAGAATGGGGGTGGAGGAGTCACTGTTGGGGTCCAGCTTAGACTGGGGGATGTCCCAGCTCAGAGCAGGGGATCCAAGCTAAACTGGAGGGTTCAGCCAGCCCAGACTAGGGGTCCCAGCCCCGACTTAGCATCCCTGCCCCAGAATTCCTGGGGCAACCAGGTTTTGGTGGACAGAGAGTAAGGAGATTTATCTGGGAAGTCTGAGACTGGGCTCCTGCTTCCTGCGGTAGTCCTGGATTTTTGAAGAGTGTCTGGGGTTCTCTTTATGAGCCCAAATCGAATCCAGACCAGGATGGAGGCTGGAACACACACCCACTTCCCTCCACCCCCCCCTACTCTCGTGGAAGACATGGGCAAGGTGGCAGGTTTCGCAAGTCAGTAGCTGGCTAGGTTTCCCTTCTCTGCCACTTCCAGTTGTCTGAAGAGCCACGGATGTTAGGCACTCTGGGAGATGCTGCCACTGACCATCCACTTCTTTTGAGACATGGAAAGGAAGAAGATGGTCAAGGCAGCCTCCCCCTCCCCCACCGCTAGGTTTAGCCTTTGTTTCCGGTTTGAACTTTCATGGCCTAGAGCAGAGCCAATCACAGAGCAAGGTTTGACAGAGGCCAAGGACATCCCAGGACATTCCACTTTCTGCCCCTGCAGAGGAACAAGAGAAAGCCTGGTGTACCCATTTCTCTTGGGGCTCCAGGATTTGGAGAGGTGGTAGGGTGACTCTTACCCTCCCCTCCATCCTCACACACACCCAACTCTCTGGTCTTTATCTCCAGCTGCTCTTCCTGCTAATTAATGGAGCCCTGGGGCCTCTCTAGCCCCCAAGGAGCCCCTGGCTGCTGTCTAGGCCTAAGCCCTTAACTCCTTCTCCTCTGCCCAGTGAACACTGCCCTGGACACATCAGAAACCATCCTCTGGGTAGTCCCCCCCCCCGGGGAAGGCAGAGTCTGGCATCCTGGGAGCAGTGAAGTCCCTAGAATGAGAAGTTAGCTTTAGCATCCACACTCAGGGCAGGAAGGCCGAGCCAGGAGGGACATCCATAGAGAATCTTCCCACTGCTTCCTGCCAAGGAGGGCCTTAGCTGGAGCAGGTACCTTTAAATGCTTCCCTAGCAACTAACTCCTCCTTCAGGGTTCCCCAAGGCCCTCCCAAGGAAACCAGCTCAGAAGCTCTGTATATTCCTGGTTTCCCTGGTTCCGAAGGTATCCTAGGATGAATCTGGGTTCAGACAATGACAAAGGTGGGGACTCAGAGACCACCTTCCAGCTATGGCTGCAGCTATTCCTCTGGGCCCACCTGACTATTCGTTTCCTGAGCTACCTGCACCATGCCCTCTGGGCACCTAAGCCACAGCCAGCACCCTGAGTCTCCTTGGTCAGGGGCAGACGGGCCCCAGATCACCCCATCCCACTCCACCCCCATTGTACCCTCTGCTGGAGGAGGCAGGAAGCAGAGGTGAGTATAGGGGCTCCTGGCTTGGGATACCCTCATCATTATTCCTCTTTATCTGCCTCTTCCTCCTGGCACTGCCCTTCCCTATCCCCAAATCTTCAAGCCAGTGGCACCAGAGGGGACAGAGAAGGGCTGTGCTAGGACCAAGGCACCCTGTGGAGCCTCTCAGTGGGGTACCCAAGTCAGAAAAGCAGGACATGGCAATTTTAGGGATGGCTGAGAGCGAAAGAAGTGGGACCAGGCATTCTGGATTCCTCACAAGCCCACTTCTCCCTACCTTCCTGGATAGGTGAAGATAAAGTTGTGAAAGGGTACTATCTCCCCCAACTTAGTTCACAAATTAGTGTATAATTGGAGGTGTCCAAGGAAGGTAGTGTGTGTCAGAAAAGATTCTGCTAGTGTAAGCATTATATGTGGTGCTGTCCACAGATTCAGAGAGGTCTCTCAGACAGTTGGTGGCCCAGCCAGGCACCAGCCTAGGACCCCTGACCATTCCTTGACTTCCCTCACTGCCCAGTCATTCTTTGAAAGGTTTTCCTGACCAGTGATCACTTCTCCATCTGCTACTCTTGTAGTCCCATGGAAGGTACTTTTATCCGAATGCTGAGGGAGAGCCTTAGGATAATGGGGGAGTGGTGGCTACCCAGAAGCTGTGTGGCACTCCTGGTGCATATGGGTGGAACACGCAAATGACAGGCAAGGCCAAAGTACAAGTGTGCAGGACCCCTCAGGGTGGCACCTGTTCAGGAACATCAGAGGGTCGAGGACAGGTCTGTCAGTGGGCCACCCTAGTTCACTACGACCTGTCGGGAGGGAAGCAGTTAATTTCGTGAGCAGTAGGGTCTGGCAGGCAACCTAAGGCCTGGTCAGTCTTTTCTTCTGTGCAATGAGGTAATAGCAACTCTGAGCCATCGGGGTAGGACTTAAGTATAGAAAGCATTTAGCTCAGGGCTGGCACAACAGCATGCTTGACCCTGGCTGGGGGTTGTCTCTAGGACAGGTCCGTAATGTACAAATCTGCCAGGCCATGCATTTAAGATTTGAGCACTCAATGCATCATCCCCTGTATTTTATACCTCAATTATAAAAAATACTTGAAAGCAAAATTAATAATCAACAGTTATATGTAATGAACCTCATACAGGTCACTGTCCAATTCCATTTCCCTAGATTAACTCATTCAGTCCTCACAACTACTTTGCCAGGTCATTACTATTATTATCTCCATTTTACAGATGAGGAAAACTGAGGCCCAGAGAGGTAAAGTCAGTTGCCTGAGGTCACACATTTTAGCAGAACAGGCTGGGTTCTGAACTTAATCTCAGTTCCAGAGTCCTGGCCCTTAACCATTTGCTGGACTGCCTCACCGTGCTGTCAAGAATGACTCTTTTGAAGACTCCATTTCCTAGTGTTAAATGGGGAGAAGAATAAAAGGAAACTTAGTGAGTTAACCAGATTTGATAGTGGAGACAAATCAGCAGGCTCAGGGTCAGCCCGCTGGGAAGTCTTCAGTATTAGCTGAATGGTGATATTCTTGGGGTACTAAGGGGCCTCTGAGGAGCAGGCATAGAACGAGGCCTCCCTTGAACTAGCTCTGGATCTAGGGCCCCTGAATTGGCAAAGGATAGGATCAGGGCAACAGCTGAGCCCCCCAAGGGCGCTTGCTACTCGAGCCCCAGAGGCTTCCACCCCCCGACCCGGCCTCCCCAGAGAAGGGGCCTGAGGAACAGCCAAATCCTGAGGCTATAAATACCTCAGCTGGCGTCCTCCCTGGCCCTCCCTGGAATGCCGGTCAGAACTGGGACAAGTGGGGGTGGGCTGGCCTGGGTACTGCCCTCTGTCCCCCTGAGAGTGAACCCTGAGTTGCTCTGTATCCCATTTTGGAAGAGCAGAGGCTGGATCCCACTTCTCTGTAGTAAAGGGGACTCAGGGCCTAGCCCAGATCAGGCCCCTCCCAAGCTGCCCTCAGACTCAGCCAGGGCACCCAAAGGCCCTACTGGGAAGAAAGATTAGACTCTGGTTAAAACAGCTGCACCCCACTTTCCACAAATGGGCATCTCCCCAGGAACACCCTGGGCCTGCCACAATGAGATGGAGGTGTCCAGCTAACTCTCCCTTCTCTTCCTTCCAGTGAAAGAGTTCTTAGCCAAAGCCAAAGAAGATTTTCTTAAAAAATGGGAAAGTCCTGATCAGGTAAGCCCCTCTCCCTATATACATCCTATGTGCAGAACCCTTGAAGGGGTGAGCTAATGGCCTCTGTCTTCCAGCTTAACTCCTGTGTCATGGCTAGGATTTAGAACCCTGTGGAGGATGCCTGGACTCCCTTGGAGGCTCCTAGACATAGGCACCTGATTGCCTACTGCCAGGCTCCCCCATCCTACTACCCCCTACAGCTGGTGGCCCCTGCCCCCCACACAGCTGCCAGCAGCTCCTGGGCCCCAGGCCAGAGCCAGATCTGGCCTCTGCCACTCGCCTCAAGGAATGTATCCTCCGCCATCTTGCTTTTCTGCTCCCTGTTCTCACCCCATCACTCTCTCTGCTCCTCAGGGCCCCCTCTGCTGGTGGAAGATATGATGCCCCAAATCTTGGCCCAGCAGGCCACAGGGAAGATGGTCCCTGACTCTTTCAATCTCTCCATCCACAGAATACAGCCAATTTAGATCAGTTTGAACGAATCAAGACCCTCGGCACAGGCTCCTTCGGTCGGGTGATGCTGGTGAAACACAAGGAGACTGGGAACCACTTCGCCATGAAGATCCTGGACAAACAAAAGGTGAGCTCAGCTCTGCCCTGTGGCCAGGTCCCACCTGCTTCCTGGAGTGCTCTTCCCATCCATCCACTCACCAATGGCTTCTTGAGCTCCCATCGTGTGCCAGACCTTCAGGCCAAACACCAAGGGAAATCAGGCGCTGGAGACAGCATCAGACATCTAACCTGTATTCCAGGTAGCCGGAGGTCTTCCTGGGAGAGGTGGCATTTCTACAGGCCTAACTTCTGTGAATAGTTTGGACGCCCTACTTATGCCAGGCACTACTCTAAAGCCCTGTGCCCAGTAGAAATGTCATATAAGCCACGTGTGATTTTTAAGTTTTCTAGAAGCCCCATGAAATAAAAGAAACAAGTGGAATGCATTTTAATAATATGTTGTAATTAAACCAGTATATTTACATTTTAATTTCAATGTATGTAACCAATGTAAAATATCATTAATGAGGCATTTTACATTTTTTTCATACCAAGTCTTTGAAACCCAGTATGCATTTTACACCTACAACATATCCGTTCTGATTTAAGTTTTTATTTTATTTTTTTATTTTTTCTCCTTTCTTTAAGCTTACCTGATTTAAGTTTTTAAAGGAAAGAGAAGAAAAAGTAGAGAAGTTAAAAAAGCAGATAGGCATAGCCCAAGTTGTTCCAGACAGACTTAAAAGATGTCTAATAACTGTGTCAAGTGTCAGTTTTTAAATTTTCACTTTAGATATTTATCACTTTAAACTCAGTTCCCCAGTCTCCCAGCCACATTAAAGCATTCAGCAGCCATATATGGCTTGTGTGGATGGTATTGGGCAGTGTAGGTATAGTCTCAAAGGAAATAGCTGTGAGCAAAGCAGAAAGGCCCTAGACAGGGATTCAGAG
Source organism: Lasiurus cinereus (assembly GCA_011751065.1). Classification (NCBI taxonomy): domain Eukaryota; kingdom Metazoa; phylum Chordata; class Mammalia; order Chiroptera; family Vespertilionidae; genus Lasiurus; species Lasiurus cinereus. The sequence continues at coordinate 2,302,936 of JAAGEH010000343.1, read as the reverse complement.
CTGACTGAACAGCCAGGCTGCCTGTGTGTGACACACCAGCTGGCTGTGACCTTAGGCAAGTCATTGCCCCTCTCTGGGCTTCCAAGCTTGTGTGTTCACAGTACATACCCCTCAGGGCTTCAGTCACTATGCTCGAAGGGCCTGCTGGAGATAGCTGAGGGCTGAGGAGAAATTAGCTTGGGGTTTGGGCATGTGTGGAAAAGTTTTTTGTAAACCCCTTACTCCCGTGGCACTACTCTTGCTTGTCTTTCCGTGGTCAGCGCTGCTGCCCCTTCCTCCAAGAAACCTTCTCTGATTACCCGGGCCCCAGACTTGACCTCGCATCCCATCTGGGCATCCACAAGCCCTGAGCTTCCCCCATCACAGCTCTGATCCCTCTGTGCTGAAAAGCCTGGTGACTTGTGTTCTTGCCACGTGGGGACAGGCAGCCTCGCCTTCTTATTGTGTCCTCAGCACCCCAACTAGGGCTCCACAGGCCACAAACCCTCACAGAAACCAGCCTGAGAGACGAGGGCCCTCTCATACCTCCTCCTCTCCACACCCCTCCTGCTCCTAGGTGGTGAAGCTGAAACAGATCGAGCACACCCTGAATGAGAAACGCATCCTGCAGGCTGTCAACTTTCCGTTCCTTGTCAGACTTGAGTTTTCCTTCAAGGTGGGTCCCAGCCATCAGGGAATAGAGGGGGAAGAGAGGGAAACCATGCCTGGGGCCTTAGGACAATCAGTGATGAGGAAAGGAGAATCAGCCTGGGATACTGATACAACCAAGTTCAACTCCTAGGTCTGTCTACTTGATGACCTTGTGTGGTCATGTCATTCAACCTAGATGACATCCCTCAAAATCACTACTTTTTATACAAAAGCCTGACACATGAGCCCAGCTCAGCACCCCCTGCCCATGTGACCCTGGCGAGGGACTTCACTTGAGGCTTAGTTTCCTCATCTGTATACTGGGGATCAAAAGGTTTCCATGACAGTTCCAAACACAGCATGAGCACCCTGTGTGAGCTATTTTGGGGGCTATCCTAAGCTGGACTTTGAGAGTTGGGAAAGTCCACTTGGGGCCTGCCACCCAGGCAGTCATAAGGGCCTGTGCTTGGTGTCATGCTCTACTGCTGCATCTTGAAATTCATAATAATTGTTTTAGTAAGGAGACACTGTTTTGGCAGGGGCGTGGGGCACAAATTCTATAGCCTATCCTGGTTCCATTTTGTGATGAAAAAACTGTGGCCTAAGAGCCTTGCTTAGGACAAGGTGCGGCCTTTCACCCACAGACTGTAAAGTCCCCTCTCCAGCTCAGGCACCTGTAGCCAGCCCTCCCTTTCACCACCCTTCCCTCTCCCCCACTCCTCCCCCAATAAGCAGGATAATAGTTGTCCCTTTTTCCTCATGCACAGAGGCAAATGAAATAGGTAGCTCAGCGAGTACAGTGCCTGGTGCTTGGCATGTGCCTCATATTGGAGCCTAGATTGGTATTGTCAACCTGTTTCCAAACTCTTGCTAGTCAAGGGCACCAGACCTTTGGGTGGAGCCCAGGGCTTGGGGCGCAGGGCTCTGATCAGCTGCTGCTTTCCACAGGATAACTCAAATTTATACATGGTCATGGAGTATGTGCCCGGCGGGGAAATGTTCTCACATCTGCGGCGGATTGGAAGGTTCAGGTGAGCGGACTGTCCCCAGCCCACCAGGCCTGGGAGTGACCACAGGTGATGTCACAAGACCAAGCCATCTGGGGACATGGAGGTAGCCTCTCCTTCCCCCTGAGCTGAGGAATCTGTAATGTCTCAACCAACCACCATGAAACAAAACAAACATAGTAACAAATATCACCATTTAAGTTGGCGATTTTATGCACATTTTTTTTTAATATGTCTTCATTGACTTTAGAGAGAAGAAGGGAGAGAGATAGAGAGAGAGAAACATCAATGAGACAGAAACATCTATCGGCTGCCTCTTGCATGCCCCCTACCTGGGATTGAGCCTGCAACCCAGGCATGTGCCCTGATCAGGAATTGAACTGGTGACCTCTTGGTTCATGGGTTGATGCTCAGTCTCATCAACCCATGCTCAGAGCAGTGGGATGATTTTGTGCAGTTTTTAAATGTATGCCATTGTTTTGTGTATTCAGATAGCTATGCACTTTACATACAATGAAATGCACAGGTCAGTGTTCTGTTCCATGAGTTTTAACAGTTGCATACATTTGTTTAACCACAACCCCAAAACACCATATTGAGTATTTCATCACCCCAGAAAATCCCCTCTAATGCCTTTCTTGGCAGATCAGTACCCTGAAAAAGGCAATTGTCCCTTCTGGCATTAAACACCATAGAATTTGTTTGGTCTAGGTTTGGACTTGATATAAATGACATCACACAGTTCATATTCTTTTGTCCTTCTCTTCATATAATTCTTTTGAGATCTAGCCATGGTTTTGAGCATATTCATGTGTCCTGATGGTGGTGTTGGGTAGCATTTTATTGAATCTGTCAGAGTCTGTGACACCATTGCTCAATTGATGGACAGCTGGGCTTTTTCCTGTTCGGAGCTCTATATGAATAAGGCTTCTCCTCTTACACATTTTGGATAGCTGGGCTATAGGCCTACCCGATAGACCATTTGGGGGCGGGCGGGTGAGTCCTGCTGAGTGAGTGTGGCCACCACACTCATCCCCTCTCCACTTGTCCCTGCCAGCGAGCCCCATGCCCGCTTCTATGCCGCCCAGATCGTCCTGACCTTCGAGTATCTGCACTCGCTTGATCTCATCTACCGGGACCTGAAGCCAGAGAACCTTCTCATCGACCAGCAGGGCTACATTCAGGTACCCACTGGACTAGCAAGGAACAGCCCCAGGTGTCCATGGCCTGGACCCTCTCTCCCTTGCTCTTAGCCATCCCCACTCTTGTGCCCACAGGTGACAGACTTTGGTTTCGCCAAGCGTGTGAAAGGCCGCACCTGGACCTTATGCGGGACCCCCGAGTACCTAGCCCCTGAGATCATCCTGAGCAAAGTAGGCGTCTCCCCGCCCCTCTCACAGTCCCTGAGGCCCACGCCGCCCATGCCCCTTCTTTACCCTTCTTCCCTCATCCTGCACCCCCTTTCCACTCCAGGGCTACAACAAGGCTGTGGATTGGTGGGCCCTGGGGGTTCTCATCTACGAGATGGCTGCTGGCTACCCACCCTTCTTCGCTGACCAGCCCATTCAGATCTACGAGAAGATTGTTTCTGGGAAGGTGAGGCCTGGATGTCGGGGTTCTGCCCAGGATACACCCTTCCCCACTCATCATCATTGTAAGAACAATCTAGAAGTTCATTAAATCAGGCCAGACAGTAACACTGGGTGTATCAGCCATGCTAACTGAGGTCAACACCCCACACAATGTCACTGGCTACTCCTGGACCCACAGTGCCAACCTTCCAAGGGCTTCTAAAACCCTAAGTCTCATCTGCACTACCCTTTGTGAGGCACTACTTGTTCTTTGTGATTTTTCACAAGTTCCACAGCAGGAAAGCTAATGTATTTGGTTCCCAGATCCCACTGGGCAATCATTTGGGGTATATGGCCCATGCCTCCCTTCTCAAATGCAGAATTCCTAACTCAGAAGGTGCAGGGAAGAGCACAGTTAGAGTTAACATCTACAGAGTGCATTAAGCACCTGCTGCCTTCAGTGCTCCCACTCCATCCTACCCATTACTCCAGGGGACTGAGGAAGCTGAGGCATGGAGAGGAGGGGATATGTCTGGCCTGAGATCCAAGGGCTCGAGAGAGGCTGGGAACCCCACTTTTGTCTTTAGCTCACTCACCTTTCTGGGAGGACCAGCCATCCTCCACCTAGACCAGGAATTGGTGGAAGCAACTCCCAGCTCAGCCCAGGTGGGTTGACCCATCTCCAAGTCCCAGTTCTTCCACCCCTTGGCTTTGAAACCTCAAGCAAGTGGCTTCCCCCCTCTAAGCCTCATCTTACCCACTTGAAAACTGAGGAACCAGCCAAGACCGGTTTGGCTCAGTGGATAGAGCATCGGCTTGCGGATTGAAAGGTCCCAAGTTCGATTCCGGTTGGGGGCATGTACCTTGCTTGCGGGCACATCTTCACTGTGGGGTGTGCAGGAGGCGGCTGATCGATGTCTCTCTCTCTTCGATGTTTCTGACTTTCTCTCTCCCTTCCTCTCTGTAAAAAATCAATAAAAAATGTTAAAAAAAAAAAAAAAGAAAAGAAAACTGAAGAACCAGCCAGCTGCCTCTCAGGGAGGTTGACAGAAATCACCAGCTGCAAAGTGGGGTCCCAAAATAGGGAAAGATGAGGTGTCTGCCACCAAGCATAATGGAAATTGCCAAGAGAATGACCCAAAGTGGGAAACAAGGAAGAAGCCATAGAATGTGCCAAGGGGGAAGAGAAGAAGAGCATAACTCCCTTTTTTTTGTAGCATTTCACAGTTCCCACGCATCCTCAGCAGTATTATCTCCCTCATGCAACCCTGGGATATCTGCCCCATGCCGGAAAGGCAGGCACAGGCCCAGAGAGGTTAAAGGCCATGGCCAAGGTCACAGCCTGTAAGAGGGAGAGCAGTGCTGGAAATCTGTTCTTGTAGTTATAAATCCAATGAATAATTGCATACGAGGCCATGGGTTCTGAGCATTTAGGGAAAGTTTATTGAAGATTTGAACTGAGCCTTAAAAAATAGAAAAGCCTTAGCTATGCAGAGAAATAGAAAAACAATTGTTTATCTCAAACGTGAATATTTCTGAAGTCCCAAGACTTAAGCAGAGCCACCTTAGGAAATTATGGCTAAAATTGCAAGTTCTGGAGTTTAACAGCCCCAAGATGGAACCAACCTGTCCCACTCTTCTGTGTGACCCTGGGCAAGCTGTTTAACCCTTTTAAACCTCAGTATCTTCTCTAACATGGGCCCATCATAACACTTAACTTGGATTAACCAGATCTCAAAGTGGTCCCCTCTCCAGCACCATGAGCATGACCAGGGAACTAACTAGCTAGAAATGCAGACTCTCATGTCCAAACCTAGGCCTTCTGAATCAGAAACTCCAACAGGCCTGATTAACTATTTTAATGGGATTCCGACACACACTCAAGTGCCCAAAGGACTATTGGATGGTGAAGACAGAGTTTTGGGGTCCCCAAGCTCCAGGCTGATTTCCCATCCTGTGTATGTCTCCCCCTCCCCGTCTCCTACCCCAGGTGCGGTTCCCATCCCACTTCAGCTCTGACCTGAAGGATCTGCTGCGGAACCTCCTTCAGGTAGACCTTACCAAGCGCTTTGGGAACCTCAAGAATGGGGTCAATGACATCAAGAACCACAAGTGGTTTGCCACGACTGACTGGATTGCCATCTACCAAAGGAAGGTGGGTGTCCCCCCCTTCTCCCTGAGTATGCTGAGGGCTTTGGAGGCAAGCCAAGAGCCAGTGGAGGCTGCCAATAGAGAGATGGAAAGGGAAGAAGAATTTGAAAATAGGCCATGGCCCTAGGTCATTCTAGCTGGGGAAGTTTAGAGCAGTGGAGGCCTTAAAATGGGATTATAGGGTCACTTGGACACTCTGGTCTTGAGCAAGAGACACCCCTGTCTGGAAAGTCACTTCCCCATTTGTGAGTTGGCTATACAGTAGAACCTCATTTCTCGAACTTTATCCGTTCTGGAAGGCTGTTGGAAAATTGAATAATTTTTTCCCATTAAAAATAATGTAACTTGAATTAATCCATCCAGACCCCCAAATGATTCCTTGTTTTAACTTTTCTTATATACAGTACATATCTACTTTACTGTTTAACCTATAAACACTTTAAGAATAAAAATGACATGAAGTGTAAATGAAAATTTAACAAAAAGGAAGTGTACAATAAAAAGATGAAAATTTAACAATCATTATAAGCAGCAACAAAAGCAAAAAAACCCACGAAAATATTCACGGCACAATATCCTGAGATTTTAACAGTAGTAAACTGACTCATATCCGAGCATTCTCTCCTTTGTCTCCTGAGAGATGCGTGACTAATCATACAAGTATCAACACGAAAGGGTTGTCAGGTTGAGGAGCGAATTGTTCGTTCAAGATAGGAGACTTTGGAGAAACTGAGGGTCCACTGTAATAAGATTCTTGGGTTGTTAGGGTGAGTTCACACCCTAATGCTAAGCTCTGGCCTGAGTCTCAGTAAGTTGTCTCATGAATGTTAGGCCATTCATATTTATTGCTTTAACAAGGATTATGTTGGCTGCTGAGGTCTGGGTAATTCTTGGCCCTTTCCAGGTGGAAGCTCCCTTCATACCAAAGTTTAAAGGCCCTGGGGACACGAGTAATTTTGATGACTATGAAGAAGAAGAGATCCGAGTCTCCATCAATGAGAAGTGTGGCAAGGAGTTTTCTGAGTTTTAGGGGTGTGCCTGTGCCCCCAAGGGTTTTCTTTCTTTTTTTGTGGGGGGTGGGTGGGTGGGTTGGATTGAACAGCCAGAGGGCCCCAGAGTTCCTTACATCTAATTTCACCCCCACCCCACCCTCCAGGGTGGGGGAGCAGGAAGCCCAGATATTCTGAGGGACAGGGATACCAGCTGCTCTCCCTCATCCCCTTCACCCTCCTCCCCTCCCTAATGCTTTTGCCTTCTTCCACCCCAGTCCACTTCTGCTTGTTTTAAACGAGTATCTCAGTTCTAGTCAGACCAGGTCTTACTAGTGTATCCAGGGACAGGGTGTGGAAAGAGGGGCCCAAACTTAACTCTAACCCCCTTCCCTCCCCACCTCCCTTACCAGACCACCAGCAAACTTGCTAAGGGAGAATAAAAGAATGGCCAGCCTTCCCTTCAAAGCAATCTTGCCTGAGAAGGAGAGATTTTAGTGACGTGCAGTGGGCTACTTGCTAGAATTTTTTAAAAACAATTTACAAACTTATTTAAGTTCCATCAGTGCCTCCCATCTCCCCCTCTCCAAATCCACTTTAACAAGGTTAGGAAGCAGACTGACTTGTACAGGAAAGGGCTGGGATTCCACTCTCTTCCCCAAGCTGCTAATCCCCTCCTACCCTGCCAAGCCTGGAAAGGTCTCAGCCCCTTTAGGAAGCCCCTAAAGCTGCTACCCCTTTCTGCCCCAACAGACCTTTCTTCACCCTTGGGCTTTGGGAACCAGACAAAGCAGCTGCCCCTCTCCCTGCCAAAGAGGAGTTGTCCCCCCAAAAGACAGAGGGGGAGCCCCAAGCCCAGTCTTTCCTCCCCACAGCACTCCCCCAAACTCCTAAATTTTATTCTTAGCTAGATTTTAATGCCCAGCCTCTTAGCTCAGTTGGGAAGGCAACCCTGGCAGGAGGAGGCAGAGCCCCCCTTTCCCCTCTGTGGACCCCCGTTCAAACCCAGGGTTGCTAGGGAGGGGCTCTGTTTTATTCACCCAACAGCCCCGCCCCCATCCTGGGCGCTCCTCTGCTTAGCTGTCAGCTATCACCTCTTACCCCATTTGTGCTTTTTTTCTCTCTTAATAGAAAAGTTGGGAGTCCCTATTCAACCTCAAATCTGCCCCTCTCAGAACTTCTCCCCATCCCAGGAGGAGCTCTCAGGCTTGGGATGGGGCCACGGGTGGGCGCAGGGGTGATTCAATCTGTGTGCTGGGAAGGATGAGACTTCCTCTTGAACAGTGTGCTGTTGTAAACATATTTGAAAACTATTACCAATAAAGTTTTGTTTAAAAAAAAAAAGTGTCCCTGGTATTCCCGAATTTGGTCAACCGCCCCCCTGCCCCCCAATCCCAGGAGGATGGGAAGGGAATTTTGCACCCTAGAGCCCAGGCTGATTAGGACCTGGCTTGGAATCCCGGTAAAATGGGTTTAGCTGACTGCCGCCACTCTCCCCCACGTCCCGCAGGAAAAGGGGGTGGCAAGTTGCGCTATAACCCTGAATTCAGGGTTCCCCAAGTCTGCGTCGCGCCCCCCTCGGCATTCAGCCCTGGGCCGAGAGGGAGTTCCAAGGAGACTCTGGGGCCCGCGCGCCGGGAAGCGGAGCTACGGGGTGGGGAAGAGTCGTGGGGGCCTGGTTGGGGGCGGTCAAGGGTAGGGGTGACAGAGCGCGTCCCCCTCCCCGTCTTCTCAGCGTGAGGCCAAGCGCGCCCTAGGGCCACTGGTGTGGCGGCGGCTCAAGGGTTTCTGCGCGCCCAGCAAAGCGCGGCTGCCCGGCCCGCGAGCGGCGAGTTCCCGGTAAGTGCGGTCCCGAGAGCGGAGCGCGCCTCGGAGGCGTGGAGATGGGGGCTGGGCGCCGGGGACGTCTGGGTCCTGCGCCCAATGGCTGGAGGGCGGCCGAGCGCCGCCCGTCCGCCCCGCCCGCCCCCTCTCCCCTCCTCCAGCCCTCCCCTCCCCCCCCCGCCCGCCCGCCGCTTTCCCCCGCCCCCGCCCCGGCGCCAACTCTGCGGCGCCTCCTTAAAAAGCGCGCGGGAGTTGTAAGGGGGGGGTCGGAGTGAGCAAGAGCGCAGGGTAAAGGGGGCGGGCGGGGGGCCCGGGCTCCACCTTAAAAGCGGGCGCGTGGGGGTGGGAGGGAGGAAGGCGGGCGGCGGGGTGGAGGGAGGGAGGGAGGGAGGGAGAGAAGGAAGGGGGGCCGGAGTGTCCCGGGCGCAGGGCGCGCGTGCGGCGGCGGCGGCGGCGGCGGCGGCGGCGGCGGCAGCGGCGGCAGCGGCGGGGAGGGGCCGGCTGCGCTCCCCTCCTCCCTCGCATCCCCGGCCCCGCGCGCGCCCAGCAGAAGCGGGTCTGTGTGTGTGCGTGCGAGTGTGAGCATATATTTTTTCTCTCTTTTCTTTCTCTCTCACTGTTCTCTCTGTCTGTCTCTCTCTCTCTTTCTCTCTCTCTTTTTTTTTTTTGCAAAGAAACAGCAGCGCCGCCGCCGCTCCGCCGAGGCGCTGCGCCCCCCTGGGGGGGGGGAGGAGGAGGCGGGCAGCGGCGGAGGGAGGGGAGCCCGGGAGGGGGGCGCCGCGCTGGGAGGGAGGCAGCGCGCACGGTGCAGCCGGGCCGGGCGGGAGGTATGGCGGGGCCCCCGGCCCTACCCCCGCCGGAGACGGCGGCGGCCGCCACCACAGCGGCCGCTACCTCGTCGTCCGCTGCTTCCCCGCACTACCAAGAGTGGATCCTGGACACCATCGACTCGCTGCGCTCGCGCAAGGCGCGGCCGGACCTGGAGCGCATCTGCCGGATGGTGCGGCGGCGGCACGGCCCGGAGCCGGAGCGCACGCGCGCCGAGCTCGAGAAACTGATCCAGCAGCGCGCCGTTCTCCGGGTCAGCTACAAGGGAAGCATTTCGTACCGCAACGCGGCGCGCGTCCAGCCACCCCGGCGCGGAGCTACCCCGCCGGCCCCGCCGCGCGCCCCTCGCGGGGGCCCGGCCGCCGCGCCGCCGCCCA